>JBBPMU010000131.1:0-54433 GCA_038090475.1 Wakefieldia striispora | reverse complement strand
CACTAAAATTTATTCAATCCCCAATCCAATAACCATTCAAATCCACCCATCTCCAACTGCAATTTTCCTTTTTCTTATCTAGAACCTCAAACTTACCTGACCCCCCATGCAAAAGCACCTATATAATTTGTAATTTAGCTGTATTTCACTCATTTCTTACTCAATTTATGTCATTACAAGTGCATCTGACAGCTGACACAGCCACCAACATCCCTGTGTGTGTGCGTGCGTCCTGGACGCTCGCATCACACATCTATACACACAACAACAACATCAACAATACACAATAACTTCTATTTTAGCTGTATCTCACTTGTTTCTTACTCAATTTGTGTGATTACAAGTGTGCATGACAGCTGACACAGCCACCAACATGCCTGTGTGTGTGCATGCATCCAGGACGCTCGCATCACACATCTATACACATAACAACAACAACAACAATACTCAATAACTTCTATTTTAGCTGTATCTCACTCATTTCTTACTCAATTTCTGTTATTACAAGTCTGTCTCAATCCTCACACAGCCACCAATATCCCTGTGTCCATGTGTCCATCCAGGATGCTCGCATCATACATCTATACATACAACATAGCCATCAACATTCTAGTATCACCAACAGCTCACATGAACATCTTGCCTATTTTACTATCAATTTTTAATAGGGGTATTTCCATATTGGTAATCCTAGTTGCCTAATTGGGAGGTATTGGGGTTAGGAGTAGGGTTCCAAGGTGTCCTAGGGTTGAAAAAGTGTCTCATAAATAAAGTCACCAACATTCTAGTATCATCAATAGCCAACACTGTGGAACCTCTCACTTATATCTAATATTCTATCTTAATACTAATTTTTAATAGGGGTATTTCTATATTCATAACCCTACTTGCCTAATTGGGATGTATTGGGTTAGGGGTAGAGTTCAAAGGTGTTCTAGAGTTGGAAAAGTGTCTCATAACTTTAGCCAGTTCTTGTCAATATCAGCTAGATATATACAAAACATTGGCATATGCATATGATATGTATATACTATACATACAACACAAAGTAGTATCTGAGTCCAAGTGAGGTTATTCAATTGTCCAAGTCATTCAAATCAGCAGTAATGATCTGAGCTGCTTGGAAAATATTGACTATGTCTGACTTGCATGCTGGATGTTCTGCTATTGAGATCACTGTGACATCATACCCACAGGTCAGTGACTCACAGATCTCCTGGGCAACCTCCTTCTATATCTCTCTGAACTTTTTTTCTTTCTTGTCATTGGGTGCCCAAGTAGTAGGAACCAGTTTTTTCAGCAACTTTGTCTCAAACACAGCTAAGATCTGTTGTCTCTACTGTCAAAACATACATAAGACATGGATTGTTGTGTGGTACCTACCAGTGTAGCAATCACAGAAGTCATGTGTATGTTGGAATGATATAATAAACCAAATGTAAGGACACCATCACTCAAGATGTTTGTCAAAAAGATGGCTGCAAAAGTTGTTCTCCATTTTGGAAACATGAGAGCACACCCTATCACAAACAGAAAATTTGAGGCCATAAAGTAACCTGTCTGGTGGTTTATATTAATGCCTGAATGACAATGTTAGATAAATACTTACAGGTGTGGTTGACTTGTCATGGAAAAAATTGCAAGCATAGATACCTTTAAGTACACTATGATCTTGTGTGGTGTCTGTACAGAGAGCTTCATCAGCAGACAGGACATATTTTACAAGCTCAATAGTGATAGCCCCCCAATAGGTGGTTAGAATGGATGGAAAGTCTTTGGTAAGCTGTAAAAATTGAGTGAGGAGATAGTCAAATGGCATGGCACTTACCATCCTAATCAAGGTGACCATAAAGTGTGGGTCAGCAAGGCAGCTGTAAGTCTCCACCAATCTACCCTCCTAGACATCAATAGTGATTCTCTCTACCTCTGGGATAAAGTTTGCTCCATTGATTGAATTGAACCATATTTACAATGTTCAATATGTGTTACCCTATGTCACATAGCCAGGTCATACATATAAGAAATGTACTCAATATACATCTCTTCATGCCATCTGTTACATGTGTGTGGAACAAAGACTTCACTCAGTAACCCTTTGTACTCAAGGAACCAGCAGTGTTCTGAAGTAGAGTATAGACTATCACCTGCTAGGGAGAAGTCCCATAAGTGAGAAAGAACAGAGACTGGAAGGGCTTAGCACAGGAGGTAAGTTGAGCAACCTTCTTCAGAAGTGAAGACTTTGCAGGCAGAAATACGTAGAATTAGCTGGGGAGCTAACTATAACAGGAGAGCCCTTTATATACTATAGGGGTTACCATAAAGGGATGATACATATAAGGAAATCAACAAGACACATTGCATCACATGTATCATAAAAGGAAATCAATAAAGATGCATAAAAGGAAATGTACATATAAAAGGAAATGCACAAAAGGAATCAAAGGAGTTCTGTGTCCAAAAGAAGAAGCCTTGGAGTTCTGTGTGTATAAAAGGAAAAGAGATAAATGGGACTTCCTGAGTGAAACAAGTCAGAATCTCAGGGGCATCCATAAACATGGAAAATGGCAGGTTCCCATGTGAAGATCAGAAGTTGTACAAGAGAGGATTGTAGTGTTGCCATGGCTTCAGCTAGAAGCCAACCCTAGTCATAGCCAAGCCACATGACTCACAGAGTTGAGCTGAGCCAATCCAAGCCACAACTACCAGCTGCAAGTCAGCTACCCAAGTGCCAACAACATTCCTGCCACTCTCCAGCACTTTCACCCTATATCTCATTACCACATGCACTGGTCAATTCATGGTCTCAAGGCCATTGAGATGGATCATATCCGATCCATTCCACATGGCTTTGGTGTTGCACTTCAGGCTCTACACCTCCCAACTTCACTATCACCTCCTCCTACCCTCCTCTGGAACTCTTGCCACATGCCCTGTCACCACATGCTCCAGTTGACTCGCAGCTTCAAAGCTATTGAAATGGATCATATCTGAACCATTTCACATGGATTTGGTATTGCACTTTGTGCTCTACACCTCCCAGCTTTGCCATCCCCTCCTCCTACCCCCCTCTGGAACTCTTCTCACATATCTTGTTGCCACAAACACCAGTCGATTCGCAGCTCAAAAGCCATTGTAATGGATCATATCTGATCTATTTCACATGGCTTTGGTGTTGCACTTCAAGCTCTACACCTCCCAACCTCACCACCACCACCTCCTACCCCCTCTGACATTTTTCCCCATATCTCATCACCATGTGCCCCTGTCAATTTGTGGCCTCAAATCCATCAAGATGGACCATATCCAATCTATTTCATATGGCTTTGGTATTGCGCTATGGGCTCTACACCTCCCAATCTTGCCACCAGTGGCAGCATCAGGAAAATGGTGAAGAAAAGATAGAGCATTACATTGGCATGATAGGAAAGATAATCTATTATAATTCCTTGTCATTGATTATCAACCCCCCTTTCATGAATATAATCAATTATCCTCTCTTCACCATTTTCCTGATGCCACCCTAGGCAGCCTGCCTAGGAGGTGGTGGGCCCCACCACCTCCTACCCCTGGGCCCCTCTGAAAGTTTCACCCTATATCTCATCAATATGTGGCCTGGTCAATTCACAGCCTCAAAGCCATTGAGATGGATCATATTGGATCCATTTCATATGGCTTTGGTGTTGTGCTTCAGGCTCTACACCTCCCAACTTTGCCTCCTCCTCCCACTATCTCTGCACCTCTCTCACCCCATATCTCACCACCACCTCCACTGTTTGATTCAAAACTTCAAAGCCTTCAAATCTCATCATATCTGATGAGGTTTGTATGGCCTTGGAGCTGCACTTCACCCTCAGTGTCCCCCAACTTCATCACCACTACCTTTTACCTCCCCGAGCCATGACTTACATACTGTACCATATATGGACACTGCTCAGCAGTGATGCTTGCCAGCTCATTTTTATGTAGAATTTGAGGTTTAATTCACAAATAGAGTATAGTATATTATGTGCAATAGCAATTAAGATTAAAACTGGCTCAGAAGTGATTCAAGGAAGTGTCCTACATTAACCAGCTTGAAGCTGACTGTAGCAGCTAGCTGAGTCGACATTAGCCGAGTCGAGTAATAAGTCGGTGATAGCCGAGCCGAGCCGAGCCGAGCCGAGTCGCGGCAACACTAAATTCGCGCTACCCGCAGGATCGCGGTACACATGACCTCATAGACGGGCTGGTCACCAGACTAACATCCACCCGGGGGTATACCTGCGGTATTGCCCACGCACAAACTAAGAAAGCTTGGATGTCTAACAGTGATGACGGTAGGTCCTCAAAACATCCATAATACATATGTGCTATATGAAGGTACCGAAAGGTGTGCTGCAGGAACGAAAGGTGAATTCTACGACCATCCGACGACGCAAACCTATCTGGTCGTGACCGGCGCGGCAAACAAGTCATCAAAGGGACCACATCCCGGGTGCGAAGAAGTCGCTTCGTGCGATTTTGTCTCACCCATTCTCCCCCCAATTTCCGTTATAAGGCCCTTCAACCGGAAATTTTCGACTGGTTTGTGGAGTACCTCTTTCCGGCACGTGGGGCAGTTATATTCAGGTCGATGCCGTCGCAGTTCGTCAAGGATGGCGCGTAGGTGGTTCTGTCCGTGCGTGCCGTACGCATGCAAATTGGGGACCATTTGGATGAGGTTACGGAGTTGTTCTGCGACGGGGCTGCGATAGGCATCCAATTGGGGGTTCGCTGTCATGTGTTGTGCTTGGGCCCTGCTGAACCAATCGATAAGGCACTCTTTGCAGAACGAGTGACCACACTCCGAAAGGCTACGAGCATGCAGTCAGAAACCAGAGCGAGCCGCATATACGGAGGAAGACTGACGTATACGGGGACCACATGGTGACGGTGCACACCTCGCATGAGGTATACTCTTCCAACCCAGACATGGCCTGATGGAGCACGTGGATCAGAATGTAGATCGAAAGGATGAATGACACAGAAGGCATTTACGACTTGGTTGGAACAATCGCGCTTTTGTTTGAGTTCTTCCACCTCCCGAGAAGCCAATTCAAGTTGTCGTTCAGCTCTTTTGAGCTCCTATCGCGGTCGGTCAGAAACATCAGGAGCATAAAAAGGGGCTACAAAGAGACGGACGGACCTCTTGCAGCTTCTTGATGGTAAGCTGAGCATCCTTGTCTACCGTCCCGAACGATTGCGCCTGTTTTAGAGTGATATGCTTCTTGGAGTAACTCTCTTCGTCCGATGATAACTCGAGAACGTCGCCAGAGGTAATGAGGGGCGCTGTAGACGCAGCTGGCTTTTTTTTCCTGGGAGGGCGGGTTGACGATTTCTTGGATATCAAGGTCCCTTTGTACTGAGGCTCGTCATCGTCGGAAGACAAAACAATAATTTCGTTACTCGTTGGTGTTTTCTTTGTATCGCCATTGCTGGATGAGCCCGTGCGACGGTTTGAATAGGGTTGACTTGACGGCTGCTGGGAATTATGGCGACTAGAAGCGCGAGTGACGGGCATGATCAACGCGGTAAGACTTGGGAGCAATGTAGGCTTAGCTGCTAGACGCGCTCAAAGCTGACGACAAGTTGAGAGTGGAAATGAACACATCACTCGATGTATATGAGACACCACGTGACTAATATACTTTGCATCCTAACCAGAGATGCGCCAGTCAATCGTGCCTCATCGCGTCTCTCATGCAAACACGTTGGCCTCCGAAGCGAACAACAATCCCGCTTCGATTCACCGCTTGGTCGAAAAGAAAAAGGAATATGAAGCGGTCGTGGCACTCGAACGCGCCAGTACCCTCTTCGTGAAGCGTATCGTGGGCCTCGCCGATGACTGCGAGATAATGGCAGACGCAGGTCAGGGTGAGTATGCACAAACGCTTGAAGTACTCGCCATCCCTTCTGATGGTGCCTGATCGCAGTCCACGGCCAAGTGCTCGAACAATGGCCTAACATGTTCCGCATACTTGGACACTTTTGTACGTGTACGTGACCATCATGATGCATACTGCTCATCATATTGTAGTGGCGAATCGGCAGAAATATGCGGAATCTGACGCGTCTCTGGCAAGCCTCGAGTTGGCGCCAGGAGGGCGCTTGGTCCGTATTCCATTGGACGGAGTCCAAGCTGGGAGTGCGAAACCCTCGTGAATAGATCCTTCCCATCTACCAAGATTTCCTTGTAGCAGCCGTATCGACGCCAGTATTGAATACCTTTCCAAATCCTTACCTGTAGCACCACATCGTCTACCAAAGCGTGCATATACCCTGTTTCTTCCGAGGAGTCGTCGGTCGCCTTATCGGCAATGGGTTATGAAGGGTAGATTACACTCGATCTCATTTCGCTTGCACAGGGACGCATGGGTTCCCAACGGTGTAATACGCAATCCTAGTTCTGGAGACAGCTATGGACTACCCTGATCCTCACCGGATCTACAAGGTTCGTGTTCTCTTCTCCATTTCCCCACTGTTGATCGACCATGTCGTACATCTTGCAAGGCTTCAGTGAGCGTCTAGTTCGGAAAGAAACGAGAACGTGCTCACTACTTGGTCTGATCATGCTGTGCCACCATCCCATTCGCAACCTTACATTTCTTGGTATGTCTTCGGGCAACGTCCGCGCGCGATTATACTTTGTTACAGTATGCGCGGCTCTAGCCGCGCGCAGGTTACGCGAGACCACATGCCACGCCAAACTCCCCTTGTTCATCGTATCGGTACACCCCGACCAGAGACACGCACGTTGGGATTTTTCGTGCCCGACGACATTATGGTGGTGGCTAAGGTGATGGCTCACCCAAATCCTGTCGCCGATGATCTCCATGTTGCATGTGCCACGCTCATCCGTCCACTCACAGAGGAAGGTGCACACGTCATCTGCGATCTATGGGTGCACTGGATCCACGGGAGTCACGTCACCGCTGATGAAAGAACGAAGCGGTGTGCACGTGGGTGTCCTCTCTTCCCGCGAGCGGACTTGGGGAGGACAATCGGTTCGTGGCTTGAATGCGGTGACGACTATCTCTTCCCAGGCGTGACTTGTTGAGATGGCTTCTGCGCTTAGTCCATCGACGATTTCAGGGCACATTAGATCACCACCCAGGCTCGGACCGGCTCCGAAAGGATTCAACCCTGACGGTGAACGATCGGGCTGACGGACCATGCTGTCGGGAAAATGATACGCTCGCGCTTGCGACGCGTGGCTAGCACTAGTAGACGCTTGGAAGGGAACCACAGCGACGGGAGTAGTAACAGCATGATGCAGCTGCAGTGGCCGCCTACCACCCGCTCAGTAAAGCAAAAGTGCCAACTGTGCGACGAAAGATAAGACTTATAACACCTGCGCCGACGTGCCGTTGTATAGATCTACCTCCGACGTATGGCCAGGGGGTGCTACAAAATGAACACGAATGTATAAGCCCTCGAAGAGATGCATGTTGGTTATTTGAACCTCTCCACTTCAACCCGTCGGTCGGTTGATGAAAATTGTGGTATAGTCTAATATGGTACTACGCCCAGACCTGGGTCAGAACGTCCAGATCGGCCCCTGCCAACCAAGTTCAATTTCGAATACCAACCGGATGCATCTGAATGGTCAACGCACCTTGCTGCGTCCCTTCCCAGCAGCCCCTCGCACCACTCTGGTTGGGGATGAAAACACCCCGATAGCAGTCCGGTAGACATGTGTCACGAAGCGGACCAAAGCGCGAGGAGAGAAAAGGATTCGACGCGCGTACCATGGATTCGGATACCACCTTGGCCCTGTTTAAATACTTCCCCGAGGGGTCCACACGCATCTCTCGGTGCCTAGGTGGGCAGTGTCCTACGGAAGATCCAACCCATTCGCATTCATAAACAATACCCGCACTCGGAACACCCACCTTTTTTCCACGGATCACCAGTCGGAAACGTGTCGTGACGGAGGTGCCAAAGGGGAAAGAGGGCCGGACAAGAGAGGGAACAATTACAGGCGCGGCATGCCCAGAGTCGCGGACGCAAGATTCGGGGAAGAATACGTTTCTTCGTGTTGCTCATCCCCGCTTCCCATGGTGCGTGTTCCCTTCCAAGCGCAGTGCGCCAACCCGGGGCACCTGCTAGTACCGTGAGCATTGCGTAGGTTGTGAGTGATGATTTTCTAATGTTCCTGAGTGCCCCTTGATTGGAGTAAATGACAAGGTGTAAAACACGAAGAGTCGGAGGTGTCATTGAGAGAATCTACACCATGCTTCTATGGTGGTCCCGGTCATGCGGCAGTCGGACGGATTCCACCAGTCGTGTCTTCGCTCCGGATCAGATCCGTGAAGAGGAACGCATATTGTGCCTGATAGATTTGCATCGAGGTGTCTAACGCTCAACAAACACTTCATCACCCTGTCTTCACTCTTATGTTACGCCACGAGGACGACGTTACATATTGTTATGCTAATTGCGGGTTAGATACATCGCAGAACATGAAAGAAAGTAAGAGAGGAGGTAGGTTGTACATGCTGCGATTACAATAAACGTCAACCGATTTGCAACCGTGTTCCCGAATCGATGGCTTTTAGCATCGGACGTGCAACAAGTAGGAGACGGTGGAGTATGTCTCTCTACTTCTTGAGTGCGCCGATCACAGAGTCAGGCGCATATCTCGGAATGACCTGGATAAATGTCAACTACTGCAAGACACGTGGGTTAGGAAAAGCCGCACCTTGGGATCGTGAAGCATGTTAAATTCTTCCGTGGCATCACGCCCAGCATACAACAGGATTGCTTTCTCTCCTCCTGGGTGATCGGGCAAGAACGATGTGACATCAAGAACTTGACCGTTCACAACTACCCAGACATCATCCTTCTTGTTGTGCTTAGCAACGTCCGTCATCGTGAACTCTTTGGCAGCCGAGGAGGGTGCAACAGCGCTTGGCGTCGAGGGAGAAGGTGTGATTTGAGATGAAGGAGGTTGAGGTGCAAGTTGCCCTGCCAATGCACCAAGACGACCTCCAGCCTTCTCAATGACCGCACTTGTAGTGCGCAAGAGGTAGGCTGCGGCAGAATCACCAGAGACACGGCCAAAGACAACGCATCCCAACAACGACGAACCACCAAGTCGATTGGCACCGTGGACACCACCAGCAACTTCACCAGCGGCAAAGAGACCGGGAATAGGGCTACTATCCTTTCCGACCACACGTGATTCGGGATCAATCTCAAGACCGCCCATTGTGTAGTGAAGAACGGGAGTCATGATTGCAACGTTGAAGTAGTCGTTCATGGTCCACTCTCCAGACGAGAAGAACTACAAAGACAAGAGTCAGTTCAAGAGAATACACAAGTGCCTAAAAAGCAATTACCTTCTTGCCGAATGGATCCTTCTTGGCCTTTACACCAGCGTTATAAGTGTCGAAGGTATTCTTGAGGTAGGCAGGCGAGATACCCATCTCCTTGGCAAGTGCCTCACCACTGTCAAATCGCTTCATCAAACCACGGCCAACATAGTGCTTGCAATGCCATTCAATCTCGCTGGAAGCCTGACCATTTAGGATGAGGCGAATGGGGTACTATTAAAGAGCCGGGGTGTTAGTATAGTAGCCAGAACTGCCTTCAGAGATACATGCCTTGCCGTTCTCCCACATCTTACCAGTGACGTAGTCACGGTGTTGAAGCTCGTCGACGAAACGATCGCCATTCTTATCCAAAAGGAGACCACCGACACCACGGAGAGCTTCCGCGGCAAGGAATTTGACCTTGGCGTCTGGCTCATTGGGGTCGACAAGACCAGTTGGGTGTACCTGGACCTTTTCAAGGTCGATGGCGCTAGCGCCGATGGCAAGCGCCATCTTCTGCCCGTCACCGGTGCAGTGGTCACCATTGGTCGTTGGGAGATCATAGTATTCGGGACGGTGTTTCTTCAAAAGCGAATCTGAAGTGAAATCCGCAGCGTACCCGCCAGTGGCCAAAACAACGGGGCCATAAGCAGTCTCAGTCTTGCCGTTGCGGACAAACTCGACACCAATTACGGCGCCGGATCCATCCTTGAGGATCTTGGAGACGCGAGCCTTCTTGAAGATCTTGACTCTGTCAGGCTGGCTGACGGCCAGGTCCTCGAGGCGTTCCATCTGAGCATAGGTAATGACCTTGAGGTTTATAGAATAAGAACTTGTTCACTGGTGAAGATTGTCGCACCGAAGACACACCATTCCAGGGAACTGAGCGCTCCCTCTGTGTGTACGAGGTTGGCTGTGACCACCAAGACGGGCGACCTTGGAGAGGTCGAGACCAAACTTGTTCTGCAGCCAGTTAACTGCATCACCGGACCGTCCAGTGAGAACTTGAATGAGGTCATCCCGGGCGAGGTCACGGGCCTGAAGGTCTACAGTAAGACGCCACCTATTACGACGACAAGGCGAGTGCTCACCGAACGCTTGGTGTCCTCGAAGAAGATTTTGGCGCTATCGGGAATCCCAGCTTCTTGTTGGGATAGAGTGCCTGCGCCATTGATTCCGGAGGTAGCCTTGGTAGAGTTGCCACCCATGAACCTGATTGCGACGGTGGGTCAGTGCATCGCTGTCGGTTTACTGGAGGGAATCACACACCCTTGCTTATCGAGCAAGAGCACATTGGCACCACGTTCGAGGAGGGTGTGTGCAGCAGAGAGACCGGCGAGACCGCCACCGACGACGATGACTTGGGCCATTGGATATGCGGCGGGAATAAGACAAAGGTGGAGATGGTGGGGGTTGCGGTTAAAAGTGTCGGAACTTCGGGCTCCTGATTTGATGTAGTGTGCTGGCAGCCAATCACGACTAGTATATGACCTGTGACCGCATGTGATTGTTCACTGATGTTCCGTGAGATATTTCACGCGGACGACGATATTGGCAGAGTCAGGCAGACCCGTGAATTCGCTCATTGAATCTACAATAACCGACCGGATGCCCGTAGCTAAGCGCCCGTCGCGGCATGGGCAAAATCCCAAAGTACATCACAGCAGCGTCGGACAATGTCGTCTATGGTCATCTCGGCTCCCTTTCGAGCAGGCTCGATCACCACCAGATCCGGAACTCTCTCACCGGTGAGCTTCCCGTTCTCCACATCTCCGTTCTCGAACATACCCTTGTTCGCCTCGAGATACGCTGGGTATACGATGTGTTCCCAATACATCGGGGGGTCCCGCCAGAGTGACCCCTCTGGATTGAATTGCACTCCAAATGGATAACCATCAAGGAATGTTGCGCGGACAGGTCAACGGTCCGAGCGGTGATAGAGAGGTTGAAAGAATAGTAGACGATACGACCGACGTATTGTGCGGGAGTAAAGCCGACGCCACGTCAGAAATCAAGCGGAGGTTAAACGCGTGGGGGAAAGAGTTAGTTACCCATCATTTAACGACGCCAAGAACATGTCCTTACCTGCTGTGTGGTATCCATGTCGTTCATGTCTGCGATGCTTGAGAACATCGTGAGGTACACGTAAGAAAAATCGGATATCTAGTTGGTCTATGACTTCCTGTACAACGGTCAGTGAGGTGTCCCCCACCGAATTGCGGTACGTTGCCTTGTCCCAATAAAGCAAAAATCCGTCGACGAGTCCCCATATAATCTGAATGCCCTTCTTCCGCTGTTCCTCCTCAACTTCTTGAAGTCTGTTTCTAAGTTCTCGGTAGGCAGAGTCAGTGAGAGGGATCTTCTTCTGTTCATTCAAGTGGTCATGGCTTCTATGGTCAGGAGGTATCGCTCCATCCGCTTTGATATTCTTTAGAAATGCCCTCAACCGGGGCCAATCAATAGCTCCTTGAGGGGAATCCCAGTCCCCGACGTTAAAAAGCGGGTGAATTGGAATTGATGCTTCGGGCTACGAGTGGATGAGCAAGTAATTTGTCTATTTCCAGGAAACTGGCCCCACCGGGGCAAAATCCTGTGGGCGATCAGTTAACCAACCCGCTTGGAGTCGATGACGCACTCACATCCTGATGGATTATGACGCTATTCGGTAGAATATTCCTGAGGTGCTTTGCAACGGTAGTTTTCCCGGAGCACGTTGCGCCTCTGCGCAAGCAAGATAGTCAACGATAAGACGTTCTTGATCGTAATCATACAGTACCCCACTCCGATGAGAACAACCCGGCTCTGGAGGGCGTTCATTTCTGTGGCCTGAATTTGGTTGTGCATTCCGGAAGGTAGCGTACACCTTGGATCACGCGAGAGTAATAGAAGCCTCAGTGAGGAACTGAGGTGAATTAGCGCAAGTTCCGAACGGGCGCCGCTGAATCGAACACGGCCCGCAAGGATATACATATAAGGTACATGACGTCCGGTAAATGCCGACTCACCCCACGATCACCGGCGAGGACGATTACAACCGCAACCACATACACAGTTGAAATATTTCCGCCAACTACATGTACTGTACAATATAATCAATACCATAGCCTCCCCGCGACCATGCGACCTTGCCTCCATACTCGTCTACATCCTTACTTTGAATTTCCCCATCCAAACCAGCCACGAGTTTTGTTCTCTGCCTCGCGTGCTTGACGCGAAAGCTCCTCCTTACCACTTTCCACTCTCTTCTCCGAGCGGTCACGTACGTCACTCACCTTCTGTTCCGCATTATCCTTGAACTCGTCCAATTTGACCCGCGCTTCGTGTACACCCTCTCGCGCCCGATCTGTCGCATCCGCGCGCGCCCCTGTGGCGCGGGCATGTGCAGCGGTAGTAGCATCCTGTACCTTGGCCTGCCAAACGCCGTTCATGAGGCCTTTGTATCCAAATGACAGCACATCTCCTTATCTTACCTTCGCCTGATCATAGTCTCGCCGACCCTGTTCAGCGACGCTTTCCATTCGGCTCCTCCCCGCCTCCCCAGTCTCCCTCACTCTTCTCTTCATCTCTTCTTCTTTCTGTCTCGCGATTTCGAGATCGGCAGCGGGCTGTCCGCGGGTGTAGTAGTAATATAATCCACCCAGTGCGCCGAGGGCGGAGAGGACGATCAAGGTGTTGCTGCTATCTGGTCGAGGCGCTGTCTGACCACTAGCCGACTGCCCTTCAGGTGACACCGCCAACTTTCTGGATACCTATACTCGCAGAAATGAGACACATGCCAGTGCCAGTTGAAATTCAGGTTGGGACATGCTTACGATGGGGGCTCGAAAGACTCCAAGGTATATGGCAGGGCGCGCAGAGCGCAGTACAAGTTGGCGGGACATGCTTTGGGGGATATTCTGGATTGAGATGCGGTTGGGTGCTGTCGGGCTGATCAAGGTGGACGACGCCACTACACTCCTAACTATGACGTCAAGTGTAGTCACGTGTCCGTGTCCTGATCAAAGCGCGCATTGCCACTGACCCACGATGTTCGTCGAGTACGACTCGATACCTTTCAACGACAAGGTGGCAGATAGCGCCGGCAGTCGTCCCGGAATTCGTACTCCCATGTGCACCAACATTGATTGAATCGAGAGGTTGGGGTGGTCCCGGCCCTAACCCCTCGATTCATCGAAGAGGTGTATGCCAGTGGGAGTTGTACACGTAAAGTTTCAGGGAGTGAGGGATCTGTGTGATGACTTATCGACT
The DNA here is from genome assembly GCA_038090475.1 of Wakefieldia striispora. Lineage (NCBI taxonomy): Eukaryota > Fungi > Basidiomycota > Agaricomycetes > Agaricales > Hymenogastraceae > Wakefieldia > Wakefieldia striispora. The sequence continues at coordinate 40,853 of JBBPMU010000131.1, read as the reverse complement.
TTATCCAGCGGTGATGCCGCCCGGACAGCAATCGCGTTTGCAGATCAATCGATCGTGATGCATGGTGGTGGACCGAAACTTGAACAAAGTGTAGGACATTATATCGGTCGAGTAGAAAAAGGAACGTGTTTTTTTCTTCCGTGAGGTTAGCTTGGCGTAGCTAAGAGTACTGCATAGCAAAGTTACAGATACTAAGCCCCCGAACGACAACCTTTTAGTGAACCCAGAACGGCACAGTGCCACTTCACAGTCCATAGTGAACAAATGGAACCCAAGATAAAAACGGCGAACCGGAATCACGAAGTCGCTCGGTCGCATGATGCAATGCCTCCGCAGCCAGCCTGCTATCTGGAACCTTACCGTCCCTAAACAAGGGCTCGTAAACATCCCTCGCGACTCTCGGTGCATCGCGGTCCATGATCGACCACATCGTCGCGATTACCCCACTGTACCCAGCAAGAAGCATCCCCGCCGCAAGATGGATCGCTTCGTCCGAAAGATGCTTGTCTCCCGTTGCGGTCTGGCATGCAGAGAGGAATGCAAGACCCTTTCGGGGGCGTGACAATTGCACGATATCAGAAAGCTTGAGACGTCTACCGTGAGCGAGTAAGAGGCCGCTGTCGAGGGGATTGTCCTGGTCTTGCGTGCCATGACAACAAAAATGTACCCAATCGGACTCCTTCATTTTTTCTAGGACAGCCTCGACAGTCCCATCTGCCTCCTGGAGGTCCACGAATGGCGACGAAGACGTCAACTCTTTCATGACTTCCATTTCCTCTTTGACACCGTGCAGGTGATTCTGGCCGTCTGTACTTGGCTGAGGAACTGCGAGTAGGCGAACATTACTTGAACTGGCCGCAGAGCCTTGCTGAGGTAATTGCTCAAGTGTACTCATCGTAGGAATATAAGAAGAGATAGCAAAGTCCGATAGTCTGGATCCCCGACTGGCAGCATCATAAATGCCTGCTGCGTGAATGGGGAGAAACGTAAAAGGCCCGCTCGGACACCAGAAGATGCGAGCGTCTTTGGCAGGCTGTGTCTGTGTGGCATCAGTGATCATAGAAACCTGTGAATGGCATAGGCGCACATACCGATAAACCGAGGGCGTCAAGAATTGGCCTCACGACTTTATTCCACAGCCGGGATAAAACGGATTTGAACACGTCATTAGGTCCCAGGTGTGCGGATCTTCCAGTTCTGTTTATCTCTGACTCAGAGTCGTCATGTGGGATAACGCGGTCATGGCTTCGCAACAGCGTGCGCAACTGACGCTGCATACCAACTATTTCGTCATACTTGGTCCGTGAAAGCGGGACATGGATGACCTTTGAGGGTGCCATAACAACCAGTGCATCGCATCTCTGCTTACTGGCATTGAGAAGAACGACGTGCCCCGTGTGAGCCAGAGAAGATAGTTGACTGATGGTCTTCGGAAGGAGGAACCGCTCAAAGCGTGGTAGAGTGCGTATTTCAGCAAGAAGCTTCTCACGCAAGAGAGTGAGTGCATGGCGCTGATGGGTCTCAGGTTGTCTTCCCAAAAATCCATCCGTCATATCTGACTGGCTGTCCCGGACACCAGCACGTTCAAGTTCAAGGGATACGCTCTCAAATCGAGAAGCAAGTGCCGGATGGGCGGAACGGAGGTCATCGATGGGAATACGAAGTTGTGAAAGCTGACTCCACATGATAGTACGACCTTGCTCAAGCCACTCGACAGCAAGGTCAGGCTGACGAAGTTGGAGGGCATCGGCAGCAGCATCACATATTACGTCTGCTGCTTGAAGAAGCCGGTGATAACGATCTTGAAATTCCAGGCCAATCCATGCTAACTGCGGAAGTAGGTCAATGGAAGCAGTCCATGCATCTAAAAGAGATTGGGGATTGTGTGGGAGAAGGCGGAGACACTGGATCCAGAGTTGTGATCTTCGAAAACGAAGTGGAGACGGAGCTGCATAGGAGCGAGTCGCCTGGGAGGAATATAAGACGGCTTGGCGAAGCTCAGAGTCGGATGATGACAATCCTCTGGAGTGTTGAGAGCGCTGCAAAAGTAAATGAGCTAAATTGTTCAAACGTATAGGTTTGTCAGGGCAACTATCCGGTGTAAGCTGGACGGCATTCTCTCCCATCGATATCGACACCTCCAGGTCTCCAGGATCTCCTGAGTACTCGTAGCGACACAATAATAAATCCGAGAGATTGTTCAGCCGTAAAGGCTTGTCTGGGTGATCATCCGGCGTGAGCTGCACCGCGTCCTTTGCAAGTGAGATTGACCTCTCTAGGTCATCAGTGTCTCCGAAGCTCTCGTAGCGGGTCGATAATAACGACGCGAGGTTGCTGAACCGTATAAGCTTGTCTGGGTGACTGTCCGACGTGAGCCGGAGAGCTTCTTCTTCCATAGATATTCATTCGAGTCCATGACGTCCAGGAAGCGTTCATAGCGACGTAGTAATGAGCACGCAAGGTTGGCTAGCCGTGAGCCGCACTGCATCCTCTCTACATGATAACGACTTCTTCAGGTCCCTGACGTCACCGAAGCGCTCATAGCGACGCGATAATGAATTCGCGAGGTTGCCTAGCCATACAGGTTTGTCCGAATCATTATCCGGAATAAGCCGCACTACATCTTCTCTAAGTGATATTGACTTCTCCAGGTCCACAATGTCCCCGAAGCGATCATAACGACTCGCCAAGGAATACGCGAGATTGCCTAGCCGCACACAGGCTTATCTGCGTGACCGTCTGGCGTGAGCCGCACTACATCCTCTCTAACTGATAGCGACTTGTCCAGGTCCACGACGTCTCCGAAGCGCTCATAGCGACTCAATAACGAGGACGCGAAGTTGCCTAGCCACGTAGGCTTGTCTGGATGACCATCTGGCACGAGCCGCAATGCATTCTCCCCTATCGATATCGACTTCTCCAAATCCACGACGTCGCCGAAGCGGGCATAGCGAAGCGATAATGAGTAGGCGAGGTTGCCTAGCCTTGAAGGTTTGTCGGGGTGATGGTTCGAGGTATACTGTACTACAACCTCTAGCATGGAGACTGCCTTTTCACAATCGATGAGGTGACCAACCCAATCCAGTCGAACGCAGAAAAGAACCCCAAGGTGGTCAAGCAACGCAGGCCTGGAGATCTCCGGATATAAGATCCATTGTAGCGCAGCGTCCAAGTTGTCGATCTTCTCGTCGTTATCGTGCCCGATAGTCTCCGACTGTGTGAGCAACTCGGTATTCGCAGTGCTATTAAGTGCGAGAACTGCTACGTGGTATGCGTAACGATCCGGATGGGAAATAGCGAGGACTTGAGAGAGAAGCGCGTCACCTTCTGCCTCGTCTGCCCCGTTGGCTTGCCTCTGGAAGCGAGCTTTGAGGCACACCCCAAGACTGAGGAGCGTCAATGGATAGTCCGGGTGATCGCGAGGGCGAAGAGAAAGCGCAGTCCTGTATAGATTTACTGGAAAATCGAGACCAGGAGAAACGCCACTAATTCGGCGGTGCATCATTTTTGCATTGGCTAGATTGAATAAGACAGTGGCACGACTCGGGTGGCCCAGTGGACAGATGTCTCGTGCGCACTCAAAGTGTCTGATAGACTCGTCAAGACTTTGTTCCTGTAGTTCGCGATAACGAATAAGTGCACCATGTCCCAAATCCGTCAATTCCTGTAGTCGGCGCGTCTCATCTGACACAGCAATCTGATGGAGTAGGGTAAGCAAGTATGCAACGCTGGGTTACTGTGCCAAGCTTACATTGGAGGTAACCACGTATTTGCTCTGGCTCATAATTCGCTGAACCTTGATTTCAACCTCCACGTCGTCTCGTTCTAAAAGCTTGGTGACTACGTAACTCAGTCTAGGGGCGTGAAGCAAACTGAAATGCCATTGTTCACCTTCACATTCATTGTCTCGACCAAATGCCTCGTCAACCGCGATTTCGAGGTTGCGGAGAGCCTCCCCGGTTCCCAGTGTTAGTCCCAACTCGAACGATGCAAACACTGTCAGAGATATCTTCAATGAAAAATTCGAAGGCCTCGAACCTCGTTAGAGAAAGGGCGTAAACAGAACAGGGGGTGAGATGACTCACAATACGATTTCATCCACCCATTCGACGATGTCTATGCCTACGGACGCGGGCTTGTTCGCAGTGCGCTGTGTCCTATCTTGGCTTTTTACAACAACATAGAACCCAACGGGGATGCGTCTCAGCTTCCTGGAAATATTTTTGACACGAATGCCTGTCTCAGACATGTGTATCAGCGACCTCCCCAAATGCATGGGATAGAACATACGAGTGACGGAAACACACTGTGTTCCGTTCCCGACTGTCGATTCGTCCGGAACCAACACATCAGACCCCTTACGCTCCCCTCCATGGTACGATAGCTGCATGGGAGATAAGTTGTGAGATAAAGCCACGCAAGTCTTGACCGATGAGTCTGGGGCAGCCCACGCCACACAGCAAGCTCATGTCTTCTTCAAGCGCTTGTCCCAAGCACAGCCCGTACAGGATATCTGCAGAATAGGAACTTGGTTACTATCGAGGCCATCAGCATACTGTCTGCATTGAACTGGCGATGCACAAAACTGCGTCAGAGTAACACGTCATGATCGGCGACACGTACTAGTGCTGAACCTGAACTGCGAGTGATCCAAAGACTTGTGTTCAATTGGAGCCGGCCGGGAAATGCCGTCTTTCGTTCGCTGCTGGCAGCGCCACCAACGCCCGACACTTGAAATTTGAAACCTTGACTCCCAATAAATGCCATGCGGCAATCTCGATCGTAGAGCCAGTGGTTGTATCCAATACTGCAGCTGCGATGCTTGACACAATTCTTCAAGCTACATCCGACTTTACTTGGGATTTCGCTCAAGGAATTGATGGCAGGTCTTCCGCTGAGCCAGGCTCACGCCGCACTATCCAGTATGTCACGGCCATCTTCTGTCCGTGTTGAACGGTGTTTCCGTGTTACTGTCTTCAGATGCTAATGAATTTATGCGGAGAATACGTCTTCATCGAGATTTTTGCGATACATAGCTATTTGGGTATGCGCTATCGAGTCATGGTACGATCAACCAACCCAGGTTTGACCACAAGTTGTATCTCAGTGGAACCGTTAGTAATACCCGCTTAAACTCCAGGGCTCAAATTTCCTCAATATATCACGAAACTTTACATTCGAAGCTTACCGTGTAATTCGTGAGGGTTATCTCGTCTCATCGTTTCCTTCTCCAGCTTCGTTCAGGCATGTCCGTATGCATTAGAGATATAAACATTCTTTTCAATGTGCTAACCATGCTGGCAGTTATCATTCAGACGACTACTTCGATCAAACTACCAATTCCGGAGCAGATGGCTGAATATACCCATCGATCTGCTCAGTCGTAGGTATCTTTCATCTTTTGTGTTGTCATTCAATTTGATGTGATATCGAAGTTTGTAAATTCACTTGCGCAAGTTGACTGTGATTTCCTTTAACGTCACAGTCATCGAATCTGGTTGATATTACCCTTCAGGAAACGGATAAAATTGCGAGGTCTGCCCGGCATTGGCGCTGGCGCACAAAGTCGTCTCAGTGGGTTGCATGAGAGACACATCAGGCCATTCGACCCACCGAGACGACTCGGAAGAAAACGGTGCGTCACGGAACCGGTCTGCTGTGATACCCCATGTCATGGCAAATGTGCCAATTACGGTACGACTCCGAAGGGACGTACATTAATCGGATCAAGGCGAGTATCCAGTTCACCAAGGGAATGTTCGCTACGGCCTAGCCATGAGCGTACACTGGTACTGTACTACAGTTTCAATTCGATGCGACTTTTCGGATTACCACTGATTATCTCAACGCCCAGAAGCTGTGTGTTGTCCTATGTACTGCTTTATGGTCACAGCGTCGTGTCATTCAATGGTTCTCTCGAGTAGGTTTTGTGGCGTTAGCCTGTGATCTTCGGGTTTTTCGAATACTCAGTCTTTCACGCCTGACTAATACATCCGCCTATCATCGAAATCTCAAGGTCAACATCAACAGTCTACGGCTACAGGATGTTGTTCCTCAAGTTATATTCAGTCCTAGTGTGTACAGAACCCGATGTTAATCCTGAGGCATGGTTTTGATACTCTGAGCTACTTTACCTGCTCTGTGCAACTCCTTTGTTTGGATCAAAAAATATCTGTGATAGATTCGAGACCGTCGATTGCTAGGGCAGTGGTAAGTCTGCTGCGTGCGGTCCAATTACACGTTGCTTACATTCAAGTGCTCCCCTAGCTTGCATAGGGCTAACGGCGTTCGGAGCGGGAGAGGCAACGGCGAGCTGCGTCGCTAGTATCAAAGCCATCGCCACGATGCGCGAGAAAAAGCTAAGCTGCATGTTTCAAAAGCGTGTGGAGAGTAGAGGTGATTTTGCAAGCGTGTTTCGGAGGCTGGGTTGAATGTTCTGCCCGTCTGCCGACCCAGACATCCTGATGGTTTTATACTCGGGATTTGATATCTCCCAACTTTGGTTCATCATCCGAGCTCACCATTACAGCAGGGTATGGTTCTTGCGCGGTCCCCGCGGTTACGGAGCCATCACAAAATGTGTAATTTGTGTTTGCAACAGTTTCTCTATGGCATCAAACTCATCCCCGCCTCGTAACTTCAAGTGGGCCTGGGCTTCACTGCTGTTAGACGCCCAGTTTCGTTTGGCTTTTCTTCTCCTGCAGACAGCTCCTTAGGTAAAAAGACGAAGACAGACATCTCCACTCTGTCAAATCCGGCTCCCGACCCGCTGCAATCACAGGTCAGAAACACCTAGCACTGACAATACTGCTTCTCACCATCATCATGGAATATCTTGTTTACCGAGCCGGACCTATGTTTGTGATCAGAAGGTCAGTCATTCTAGGATATTGTTGCGGAGATGGCCACCTCGCTCTGCAACCGCGGGCAACGATCACTGGACGTTCGCTTAGATGCCTTCCTTGCCATCCCCGCTGAGTGCTCTAGATTTGCGATCTAATTTCTGACTTGTCATCCCACGAGAACACGCAGGTGATGGGCCGATGGTGGCCGTACCTCAACTAAAAAATTTTTGCGTGAGCCTTGAAGCAGAGACCGGGTGAGAACGACTGAAGGGCAATGCGAACGGCAGTCCCTTGATTTCGAAGGGCGCGCGTCTGAAAGAGACTGCTTCCCATGCGGTACTGATAATCAATGATGCCAAGAGCAGATACGCCCGATGCGAAGAGCACGGCGACACCGAACGCCGGAAACACTCAGAGTGTCTAGTAATATACTTTGCCTTACCACGTCATACCCACGTGGGGTAGGTCAGTAAGCATTGGACGTACGCCACCTTCCCGGAGACGAGAAATACCTTGCGCAGAGTGGAATATATCCATGCAACAGGAACTCCTCCCCTCGAGACCGCAGCAGAACCTGACTACAGATCCCGAGACAATTACCGCCCGTGGCTTCGCGCATGACTCCTTGTGGGTAGTAGTCACTCCGATCTTTGTGCGTTGACAGACCACATCATCACCGTGCCACCCCGCTTCGGAAGAAGGCATGTGCCACAAGGAAACCATTACTTCAAGGAGATTACGCCACAACCCCAATACACTGATATGTACCTACAGCGGCCGCAATTCCTACCGGGGTGGACGAAGCTTACATAACGAAGAAAAAGATGTAATTAAGTCACTCCCAGCGGCGTCCGCCATGAATATAGTATCCTTGGATCAATGAGCGGTAATATCTTGCATTGACCGCCCAGGTTTGTAACTGGTATAAATGAGCCAAATGTGAGGTTGATAGATTAATTGAACACCCTGGACACGCAGCCAATAGGAGGGTTGCGAGGAGCCACGAAGATTCACAAGATGGTGGATGTATAGCAAAGCACGATTTATCAGATAGGAATACAAGACGACCCTCGTGCAAGAGCTGCAGGCTGCTAACAATAGATACAACTACGCAAAAATGGACAGATTCAAAGGCAAAATGAAGCGTTGGCAAAGGATCAACCGGCCATCCCACTACCGTTTCTTCCCCCGCGCCTTGACCGTTCTTGGTCTCTTCGTATCCACTCTGGTGGGTAACGGACCCTCGACGATTTCGACTTCGTCATCCGATTCTGCCTTTCGTTTCCCCCCAACACCAGACCGAGTCGCACTGCCCTCTTCCACGACATCACTCATCGTCGTCGACGACATCTTATTCGCCGATCCTGGTGTCTGGCGTCCCGACGATACTGTCCCCTGAGCGGACCCTCTCGACCTGACCGACGACGCCGGTGAGGCTCTTCTCGATCCCGGTCCGGGTCCGGCACCCGCGAAGCCGAGGGCATGCTGCGTCGGGAAGACAGGCAATACCCCCACCTCATCCAATGCTTCGCCTCTGCCCATCGACGACGAGCCACCGTCCACTTGGCCATCACGGCACACCTCCAACCTCGTCTCGCGCCAATCTCGTCTATAGATGCTCTCCGCCGATAACCCATCCTCGAACGAGCGTACGTCACCGTCAAGACGCGCGGTGTCATTCTCGTGGTCATTCGGCTCAGTGAGGTCACGAATGAGACTTGGGCGAGGGATATGCTCTCCCGTTCGACGTGCTGCAAAGAGCTCCAGGGAGAGCGAAGATGCGTTTTTGAATGGTCCTTCCTGCCATCGCTGTGGATCCTCCTCCACAGCTGGCTCGCCCAAGTTCTCGATCCATTCCCAAGGTCGGTTTTGGACGGGTGCCCCATACACCATGTGCCCGGACGTATCACGATGGGCATGCACGAGGTTCGTAACCGTCTTGTTGGGAGGGAGGTGTGGTAGTAAGGTGCACAATTGTCGATAGTACTCTATAGGAAGGTCTGTCGAGAGCTCGCTCTCCGAAATGTTGGGGTAATATTTGAAGAGGTCCGTCGTGCTCGACTTGGTTTGCGAGTGGAGCTCTACCGGGATAACGTCAGCGCAGACGACATAGAAGAATGCATGGTAACTACCGTCGATCACAAAGTACAGAGTATCGATAAGCAAGGGGTACGCCACGGAGTCGAGATCCGAGGAGCCAGAACCGTGCAGCTACCACGTTCTCAGAATGCATGTGGTTGTCCGCACAACGTACACGTACCAGAGCCAAGCGACAAAACACAGACGACAGCATTTCATACTGTTCGCGAACAGCAGTCGTCCAGAGTCCCCCAAATCCTAGATTGAATTGTACCAAGCGCGCAACAAAGAGGAGGTTCTGTGTCAATCGCTTCGATGTTGCAGGATCCCCCGAAACAAACATCGACTCCATGGAAGAGAGTGTCGTGCATATAGCTTTGCCGAGTCGTTCTTGACAGTTGGCGTCCAGTTGAAAGACCGTCCCTTTTGTACGGAAAGGTTCGATCACATGTGATAGTAGGCGTAAAATCTCCCCCGCACGATCAATCCGTTCGACGAGGTTGTCAAGCGAAAGCGGGGCCGACGGACGGAGCAGAATGGCAGCGAGACTCTCCATGCCGTTATTCACGAACTAGACGACGATTGAGAAGCGAACACGTCATGAAGTGAAATAAGCGAACCTTTTCTGCGACAGCACTATCAATCTCCTTCACCATCTCGGCGATGAAACACGCTTCCTCGTAGGCAATCGAGTGATGAAATAGCACAGAAGTCATCTTGTCAAGGGATGCGCTGGCGGCTTGTCTTGTCGAATCGTTCGCCATGGCACGGCCTAATTGCCGCAGTCCAAACTGAAGTTGAACAGCAGTAGCAGCAAGGCGCCATGGGCTCAACACAGACGAGATGCCGCTATTTAAGAACGCGTTCACATCTGTGCCTGAAAGTCTTGTTCGGCGACCGAGACGGACGACAAAAACACTGAACGCTTACCCTCGCTTGAATCGCTGAGAATCACTTTGAGCGCATTCACGAGGGGCTCAAAGAGCCTCTCATCGATGGATCCAGACTGGATAGGTTGTTCGAAGGCCCTCCGTATCACGTCCAAATCACGGTATGCAGCAAATCGAAACTGTCGGCTCTCGCAAGTCCTTACCCGGAGTTCCTGGGCCATGTCGCGAAGATGTTGCGGGACGAAGGGGTTATGCTCGATAGAAACGAGAATTGGCATCTCGGCAGCAAGGAAGCCAAAGTGTAGTTCGCCAAACGCATCTTGCCGGCGGGTATAAAAGCGGTGGATGTCCAAAAGGGTATTCGAAAGCGTGGAAGATATCTGGGGCTCGGACATCAGAACCAGAGAGTCAAACAGGGTGTTGGCGGATTGGATGTAAACTGTTAGAGATTGCGCTTGCTCGGAAACGACATTCGCTAACTGTGTCCACGCGGGGTAGACAAGGCCCCGAAGGATGGTCGTGGATGGAAGTGCGCCGTGAGCGCATAGAAAAAGAAGTACTACGGTGAACACATCCCATGTATCGACCGTTAGCGCCAAAATCTCGTTCTTGCCAGTGCCGAGGAACCAGCGAAGCACTTGCTCGTCAATACCCGCGGGGAGGTGTTGGTCGACATGCAACAGGAACTGCGCGTATTGCAGCGCAATCATGTGCCGTTTGAGGGTGTCGTCTGTCATGAGTGGCACCTGACGCAAGGAAGCAACGGCATTGTCCCAAACCTTCCAACCCCAATCTGGTGATGTGCGATACTTGTACCACAAGCTATTTGCGAGCATAGAAGGGGCATCTGGCTTGGGGTCCTCTGCAAGTAGTAGTATCTCCGGCAAAACAAGAGGGACCGTGTCATGCATAGCCGTTTCGGGGGCAAGCGCCTAACGAATGACATTGTTAGATTGTAATCAACCAGGCTCGCCGTATAACCCACATGAGCGAAGGACGATATGTCTGCCGCCACAAGGCTCCTCGCAGATCCATCTAGATAGCGACCTCCATCCATCTCGACGAGAAGAGCCAAGAGCGATCTCACTTGCATCCCTCGGTTCCTCCAGACCATATGAGCAGAGTGAAGGGCGTTCGTAATGCCACTCGTCGCGTTCATAGAGGTCCAAACGGTGGCGAAGCGATGGAATACTTCGCCGACCGCCGTGACCACGCCAGCATGTGAGGTCTGGGATAGCACCGAGAGGCTCAGCTGAAGAAACGAAAGTTAACTTGTCTCCATTCCAACCGTTGAATTAATCTTACCTCGAGCAACGAACCGTAACAACACGTACAGCATAAGAGCTCTACCACTACACTGTATGTTTGAAGTACGAACGTCTCGTCAAAATTATCAGAGCTGCGAAGGTCAAACAGGTGTGAAAAAGAAAGTGACGCCTCAACGTACGAGACCGTAAACTTTTTGTAATTCGGCAGAAGCCATTCTTTGAACGTCTTGACTTGCTCGAAACGCGGAGCATTAAGAACCGTGCGACAACTGTCGTGCAAAGCTATCAAAGAGGTGAAGGAGTGAGGTAGCGTCCCTGAAAGGTCCCATACGTGAGTACCTACGATGGTCCCCTGAGGTCGTTCAAGCGAATAACACACCTCCAAATACAAGTGGTAGAACCGCTCGAATTTCACGTCTCATTTCTCGTTCACAAACATTTTCCGGCGTTTCACGGGCCCGCGCACCGTACAGGATCGACTTGCGTTGGTGTATCAAGGAGGATGTAATGTTGTGGAGTGGTATCCAGCGCAAGAATTCACGGTGCTTTGAGGCCGATTCGACCGGCTGTTGCAACCAGTCAAAGAGAGGCACGCGGGAACATTGCTTCCTTACCTCGGAACATGAGAGACCCAGTTCACTCCGTGCCACGAGTCTTTGTATGTACGCCGCATAGTCAAACAGCCCATCCTTGACGAGCTTTCCGAATAAGGCGGAGACAAATCTGAGGTTAGCGCTGTCAGCGGCGACCTCGCTTGTGTCAAGCCAATCGAACAAGTAATCGTGCAGCGTCGCACAGGAAAGTTCACGGCGTGCCGTGCGCTCACAATACTCGTTAAGAAGAGTTGCAGCAGCGAAGGGGCGATGTGGTCCAAATTGAAGAGGTGTCACAGCCCATGTAAGCAACGTATCTAGCTTTCCGGTGAAAATAGACTCGGATGAGTTACTTGAATGCGAAGGAAAGAAACCGATGGCTGATATGTCAGTTGTATGAGATATCGAATTGAGTTTCTTTTTGGAAGACAGTTCAGTAAACTGTATGAACATTATTATAGGAGAGTTACCTGGATATCGACGACCATCGATCCCAGTCGCTCCAGGGCGCGAGGAGGAAGATTTCGGAACAACATTGCATCGTTCCTTCTCTGTATATCCGAGAGATTTTCAAGAAGGAGCCGCTGGACCTCGCGCTGCCGTTGATCCCCAGGTACAGAATTGTCAACGGCAGTCTTAGACAAAACTGAGGCCAACAACGACGAGTGGGTAGCCCAAGTGTTAGGACTGACAAAAGAATCCGGGAGGACAAGGCCAATTCGCTGCGAAATAAGCGCGTGAGAGGGGGCGAGCACGTCAAGCTCACCTGTAGAAGGGCCTCTAACAATGCATCCAAATTGACAAGCTGCCCCTGCGCTGATGAACGAATCTTTTAAAAGGTTAAGAAGAGGCGTATAACCCAGGAGAACCAAGTAATTAACCTCTGAAAGCTTGATTATGCACGCATCAGCAAATGGCTTCGTGAGTGCGCGGCTAGTGAGAACGTCGTCTAAATACTCGTCGGCAAGATGGACCACAAAGCCGGCTTGCGCAAGATTGCAAGTCATCATCTGTTGGACTAACCACACGAGAAACGTGCGGCTGTCGACGAGACCGTCTGCGTAGAATGGACGAAGTAGTTGAAGGCTGTTGAGCGTGAATTAGCATGCAGACAACGTTACGTTTGAAACCCACCAATAGCTGAAACGTGAGACCCATCGATCACGAGAATCTGGATCCGACAACACGCCCTTGAAGGATTGCTTGATGTTGAGCCCTAGACGAGGAGCGCTAGGAAGTGCGATCTCGGCGAGCTGCTTCTTGAGGTAACTCGTCACGACGTTAGCCCAATCGATGCTGTACTGGGTGGGATTATAGTTGGGCTTGTTCCGTAAACCCACCTGAAATAAAAGGTCGACTGTCATGGACTGTTTGAGTGAAGGATCGACGGACCGTCTCGTTTGCACCAAGAACTCGCAAGAACCACACAGCACGTGGGATTGCCACGTTATTAGACTGTAACAAGTCGAGAAGATCGTGTCCCTTCGCCCCGTGAGGCACACTCTTACCGAGTTTATGCAGCGGAACATCGTCGTTCGCGAGGTCTGCAAACCAAGCCTGACGCTTTGCGTCATTGAGAGTAACACGAGACGGCATCTTGAAGGTCCAAGGGCTACCTATAACCTCAGTCGAATGTCGCGTAGGGGGGAGGTGGCTCACGGAAGTGCAGGAGTATTCTCGGAACGGCGAGCGAATACCTCTGACATGATGTTCTCTAGCTGCGCAAGTGCAACACGATCGAAGATATGGTCGGCGTTCGAGTGGGCACAGAGAGCCTCTGTGACACCAGAAGTTTCTGACTAGTGAAACGTGAGGTAGACATACACAGCGTATGCGTCATCCGCACCTGAACATAAGGGCTAAGTACAAATCCGGTCTTGACGTTTGCGTCGGACAAAATATCTTCGTCCTGTCCAGGATACGGAGGATGGAAACCAACATAACCTGGAGAGTCGATCGGTAAGTTCGGGGACGCTTCAGACATATGCGTGAACATACCAACATCAGCGGACCGATGGGATGGGGGCACCCACGGTGGCGGACGCGAGTCGTACACGGGGAGGGGGGTTTCGTGTTTCGTACTGCTTTTCGTCATGAAGGTGATTGAGAAGGTCCTACACGGAAGTGGGCATATCGGACCAGTATCATACGGTGGTGCGGATTAGAAGGGGCTGCAGGTGCCAGTGCAAGCTGCGTTAGAGCACAAGCACTTTTTACCACGCCGTCCATCATTCTGGGCCACATTGGTCTCACAACCATACGTCGTAGTGTCTGCGATACCCTTGTGTCGGTACGTATGATCTCTCCTTTATGATCGTTTTTGACTTTTGGTTTCCAAATCGACGTTTAACCATTCGGCGAGTATTACTACGATCCCGGCGCCATCACGCCGTCACTACATAGTCCTGCTCGGCGTCCTTGAGCGCCATCTCAGTGCTCGTCGTTTAGCGACGACTCGGCGTGAGTCTTTGCATCACCATGGTTGGCTGTTCACCTGTACATATTCGTGTGTGTAGGCAAAAGCCTAATTTTTCTCTCCTTGCGACGTGGAACTCTCGTCTTACATAATCCACGCCAGAAGTGGAAGGCTTATGTCACTCGCTGCTTTCGCAGTCTGGATAGGGTCCCGTCTTCTCTTCCCACAACCACCTTCATTGTCAGCGACGATGAGTACCGAGAGCGATCCTCTCCTCCGAAGTGAGGAGTCAGGTCAGCGTAACTATGCGCGTGATGATGCCGAATTTGCCGCCGCGCAACAACGGTCCCGAACACTCTACATCCGTTCTTTCGTCTGGGCTGCTCTGGGCATAGTCTTCGTCGTCGGTGTCATACTCGCTCTGATTGATCCAACCCATCTCAGAGATATTGGTTGGTCCGGAAATTTACCCAGGGATCCAAGTCTTGCCGCTCACAGGCTACTTGATTCGGCTCCCATTATCGTACGTGCTCGCTCTTTTGACTCACTCTGTAGCTGCTGACATTCGGAGCAGGATGGTCACATCGGTTAGTGTCGACCCTTCACTCCTTTCTTTGTTTGGTATTTATGATCCTGAAGATTTGCCTAATGTTGCGAGGATGGGTTGGCGAAACAACGTCTCCGATATCCCATTGGATGTCGGGATACCGATGCATGTCGACATTCCCCGTCTCCGAGAAGGAAAAGTAGGCGGATTCTTTTGGTAGGCTTCTTCTCCATTAATCTGTGCTCAAATTAACGCATCGCGTGTAGGTCCGTATATGTACCTTGTGCAGAAAGTTCAGTAGAGGGGGAAGACTTTCTGACCTCTACGTGGAGAGTGCGGTCTGTGTTTTCACTATTTCGTCAATACTCGTCTTAGGCCAGTTTTAGCGATACACTCGAACAGATAGATGTCGCTAGAGGTCTGATCGACAAGTATCCAGACGTGGGTCCCATTGTTGCTCTTTGTCCAAACAAACTTGACATTGTTATAGACGTTTCGTTACGCACTCAGCTCGAGCGACATTAAGGAATCCATCTCGCAAGCAAAGATCGCTAGCTTACTTGGTGTTGAAGGGTTCGTTTAGTTCCAACCTCCTCTCCAAGTTCCTGAGACCGTTTCCTAGAGGACACCAGCTAGGCAACTCTATTGCGGTGCTCCGCCAGTATTATGCGCTCGGTGTTCGATATGTAACTCTCACTCACATGTGTCACAACGCATTCGCCGACTCGTGCGGATATCTGACACAAATTCCCCCACTACACTATGGTCTAAGGTGCAACATCACTTCTTATCCTTGATGTCGCCGTTCGCTTGACCTATTTGTCACTCAGCAACATGGGGTTTAAGCTTATCGAAGAGATGAACCGGATTGGAATGCTGGTTGACCTTTCACATACTTCCGACTTGACTGCGACGCAAGTAATCTTGAACTCTAAGGCACCTGTCATTTGGTCCCACTCGTCGGCGAGGGCTGTTCACAACGTGGCTCGCAACGTACCCGATGAAGTACTCGGTCTGATCGGTACGGAGAATGGAAAAAAGGATGGCATCATCATGGTGCATCTCACACAATTGGTCACATCGCCCATCTATTAGGATACTGATTTCTTGATAGGTCAATTTTGCACCCGCCTTTGTCGCACCAGAAGGCAAGGCTAACGTTCAGACTGTGGCTGATCACGTTGAGCACATTGCGAAGGTCGCGGGAAAGAAACAGTGAGTTCTTGTCATCTTTGGGCCTCAAAAGCGTATAACTCGCTTTCGTAGTGTCGGTATTGGCAGCGATTATGACGGAATAGGCTCGACGCCCGAAGGGTTGGAGGATGTGTCTAAGTATCCTGCACTCGTGAGTTCTTCCTTCATCTTTACTTCCTTGACGATTTCATGCTCCTTAGATCGCCGAACTGTATCGTCGGGGCTGGGACAAATACGAACTCGCCGGCTTGACGGGAGGTAACCTCCTTCGCGTCTTCGCGGAAGTGGAGAACGTCGCACAGGAGCTGCAAGCTGCGGGCGCACCGGTAGTTTATGATATTTATGACAAGAGGGAGGACATGCCGATTACCAGACCGGAGTTTTGACACAATCATATCAACCTTCATTCCCCATATCTATTCCGCAGATGACTTCCTATACATGTATTGAAGTTGTATGAACTTTGATGAAGTTCGGCGGTGGCGCCTGCCAGTAGTTTCCATTTCCAGGCTAAAGGTGTCCGGAACCGCGTGTTGGCGTCAACGCTCTCACCACTTTGCTGCACTCAGTGCCAACGATGGACTATCTGCGCAATCTCGGCTCGGCTGCTGTATCAACCCTCGTCCAAAAATCCGGCATCAACTTACCCTTTAGCCTCGGTCCAAAGGTCGCCTCTTGCGAAACGCTCTGGGTCCTCTACGATGCTACGAAACGTGTACAGTCTTACATGTTGCGACTCTAATACGAACTAACCTCACCAGCACCTAGGACGACGGTAGTCCTGTTTCAGTTTTCGAGTACGACTTCGTACACCCTCTTAACAAGGCTACAATCCCACTTGCCAAGAATGCGTTGCGCAAACTACGTACCATCCGGCATCCCGATGTGCTCAAATTCATGGACGTCGTCGAATCGGAGACAGCAATTTTCATTATGACGGAGCGCGTCCGACCGCTGTCGGCCACGTTGCAAGCATGGGCATCCAAGAGCCAGCAGGAGCGACATGACTGGTTACTTTGGGGGCTACATCGAATATCAGTACGTCGTTTAACAAGTCAATATTATCCTGTTACGAAACTCAGGACTCTAGGTCGCGCTTGCGTTCATCAACGACTCCGCTGGCTCAACCCATGGCAGCGTAAGACCAAATGCGATCTTCATATCACCGTCCGGAGAGTGGAAATTGGGTGGTTTTGAAGTATTGAGCAACCCCAAGGACGACAATCCGGTTCTCTACGTAAGTTCGTATTAATCCCGTGTGCACTCACTTTCGTTGAAGCAATTTACTTTAGACAATGGGCAGTCTGCTGCCGGGGGCGATGAACTGCGCGCCGCCAGAGGTCAAGAAGAGCGGCTGGTCCACATTGAAGGAGTAAGTAACTCTGGTCTTCCCGCTAAACTATACCACTGACGGTGCATCCAGCGGTCCACTCTCTGCCGCTGACGGCTACGCGCTTGGCCTGCTCCTGCATTCTGTTTTCAATCCTACACATCCCCCACTGGAGACTGCAGATCCACCGCATCCACCGCCTCAGCCTTCGTCCCGTGGCTCTATCCCAACTTCCGTGTTTCCGCCATTCAAGAAACTTCTCAACCCGAATCCGAAGGGCCGCATGACGCCGAAAACGTTCTTGGATAGCGGCATGGCAGAGACGGCCGGCGAAGGTTCGGGATTCTTTTCTGGTAATCGATTGGTCAAGGTATGCTCTGGCCTGGACAACTTCAGCCTCGCCAGCGAAGCGGACAAGGCTACACTCCTTCGGTAAGTACAAATGGTTTCTTATCTCGCGAGGAGCTCATTCAATAAACGTGATACGAATGAAGCATGTTGAAAGAGTCCGCTTCCTCATTCCCTCCCGAGTTCGCATCCTTTCGCATTCTCCCTTCCCTTGTGACTGCGCTCGAGTACGGAGGCGCATCCGCAGTTACAATCGTTCCTTTGATTCTACAGTTCGGCAAGAATGTATCACCCGACGAATACATGAACATAATCCTCGCACCCCTCACCAGACTCTTTGCAAGCCCCGATCGAGGCACGCGAATGGCACTCCTTGATAACTTATCTGAATACGCAGAGAGACTCGATAAGAAAGTCGTTGCAGAGAAAATATGGCCTAATCTCGTATGTATACGTTCACTTCCATGTCTGGCATATCATCCTGATCGGGTTCGGACTAGCAATCTGGCTTTACAGATACAGTTCCCGTCATTCGCGAAGCAACAATTCGCGCGATCGTCCTCCTTTCCCCAAAGGTGAGTTTCGTCTTCCTTCTGTATGACGTTTCTGAAACATTATGTGTACAGCTCAGCGATCGTATTCTCAACAACGACCTTCTGCGGCATCTTGCGCGCCTTCAAAGCGACCCCGAAGCCTCCATAAGGACAAACACGTGCATTCTCATCGGACGATTAGGGCCTACGCTCGGTTACAATACGAAGCAGAAGGTCCTCGTACCTGCGTTTTCCAAAGCCCTCAAGGATCCTTTTGTGCACGCGCGTGTAGCGGGTTTGATGGCGTTTACAGCAACCAGCGAATGTTTCAGCATCGAAGACGTCGCTGTCAAAGTTATTCCAAACGTCGTAGGAGCCACGCTCGATAAAGAGAAGTGAGGATCGCCGTCCGTCGTCGTGACGCTGTGCTGATCACCGTTCAGGATCGTCCGGGATCAAGCTTTCAAGGCGGTGGAGCTATTCATGAAGCGCTTGGAAGTACACGCGGCTTCCATGGTAAGATCCAGCCTTCTCGCACCCTACCTTCCGTACCTTTATACTAACCAATCTGTAGCCTGAGACTGCATTGGTTGGTGGCGAACTGGCCACAAGTGCAGCCCTGTCTATTCCAGGAGGTTTTACGCAGGCGAGCCTTGTCAACTCAGCCACGGGTGCCGCAGGGGCGTTTGCTGGATGGGCCATGTCTTCTCTCGGGAAAAAGGTAATATATATTTTGATACGCCCTCTTCTCGTCTAACAACAGCCGCTTGACAGCTCGCGCCGAGCGACTTGCAAAGCACTATCGCTGACACTGCTAATGGGTGTACTACACCATCTACGAGTACCGGGTCAGTACCGACTGGTGGTGCAGATATTCAGTCGCGTTCCACCAATCTCGCACAACCGAAAGGTCTTCAGCTCGGAGGCAGCAAGACGAACGGGAGATCGGTCGCGGCTCAACTTGCTGAACAGGTCGTCGCCGAGGAGGGCAAAGTTAACTCGTGGGGTCATGATTTGATGGACGTGAATGCCGATGAGGGAGATTGGAGTAAGTCGTCACATCTGGTGCAGTATAAGGCACTCATGCATACTTGTCAGGTGCATTCGAAAGTGCGCCTGCAGTCCCAGCGACGAAGTTTACCTCAACGGTCGAGCTCGGGTTTAGTGCCTCAAGCTCCAAACCCCCGAAGAGTACGTTGGTCTCTCTTGCAAAACGTGAGTCGACTAATTTCACTCTCTAGACGAAGGCGATTGGGGCGTCATGGAAACCGGCGCCAGCCCTTCAAATCCAGCCATGTCGATCTTGTGGGGTTCACCTCGCCCGCCTTCTCGTGCTCTGACACCCCAACCCCATGCCCATACACAAGCTCGAAAATCAAATAACATCCCTGCAAAACCAATTGCCGTTTCGCCCGTGTCTAGTTCTCGATCTACACCCATATCGTCACCACCCCCATTGCTAGCGGAGTCCGAACCCGTCCCAAGGTCGACTGTCGGCATGTCCAAGGAGGAAAAGGCAAACGAGATGGCGAGGAGAAAAGAGGAGCGGCGTCTGGTATGTGTCGTCTCCTGGCGGAAAGTGAGCAGACTGATGACGATGGTTATAGCGCATCGAGAAGCTGAAGGAGCAGAAGAAGAGTGCCACCGTCCGATAGCAGCCTCGTGAGGGTCGTCGACCCGAGACGACCGCCGTCGCAAGTATGCTAGATCAGTATGTTATACATTGTACGCTATACCTCACTTGAATGCACGTGCGGATTATGACCTGGGACCTGAGAATGCGAGCAAAGTCCGTGGGCCACCCAGCTAGCCTGCGGTGGTTCGGGTTCTATCCGACCGATTCCAACGCAACCAATCAACATTGCGGTCTCGCAGTCGCCATGCGGACGCACACGGTCACAACAAAAAGAGAGCGGCAGATTATCCGAACTTAGCATGTCCAACTCAGCTATTTGACTTGAACAGTGGCGCTTCGGACTCGGACTCGGGTGAGAATGTGGCATTGACACGATATGTGCTCGCCACCCCATACCTGCCGTTCTAGCGCCGTCGTCGATTCGAATGTCTTTGTTAGGACCCGGACTACGTACACTGCTCGGAGCAGCCACAGGTCTTTTTCAAGTCGGCCCTCATCTAAGGAAAGGAACACTTACTATTTACATCATCGTATGGACGCAGTGTAGTACTACATAGTATGAATGAACTCCTCGCGTAGGCATCATTCTGTGTGTGCGAACAAGTTCGCCTTCTTGTCCGATCGCACCTTTATCCTACAAGGGGTGGGGAGTGCGCGTCTACCCGGTCATGAACAGATGACTCACACAGACCCGGGCAATCAAAACGTATCTGATGAACAACGTGTCACAAAATTCGGGCACAGGCTCGAATTCGTCCCCTGCGTCATTCAAAGGCTTGATAATGTCAAAGCACGTCAGGATGTGCGACATCATGATGAAAAGTGCCGAATAGCCAACATGGCGTCCAGGGCACGTTCTTGAGGCATAGTTAGTGCCACGAACGGACGAGAAAGGACTCGTGTACCGTTTTCCCCACCCGTACACCGTTGATTCGATGGCTTCCCGCGCTGTCGCGCTGCCTTTCGTCGTTGTCAGGAACCGGGAAGGATCAAACTGTTCGGGGTTTGGGAACACATCGGGGTCCCTCAGAATAGCCCTTCTAAAGTCAAGGGGGATCGAGTGCAACACCCCACAATTGAACCTACCAATTGTTGCCCAGTATCATCGATCCTTTTGGGATACGATAACCTAGGTACTCATCCTCTTCTGTAACCATGTGAGGAAACCCTGGGTCCCCATGAACTCAGAAGGAGGAACTACGGAAAATAGGCCATACCAAGCGGGGTGACGACATTCTACCGAAACACCTCAAGGACGATACAATCGATGAACGGTAATGACGTGCGATCGTCAAAGGTTGGCAGACTGTCCGGACCTAGCACAGAGTCGAGCTCAAGCTGGGCCCGGTGCTGTATCTCTGGCTGCAAGACCATAGCACCTAAGAAAGTATACATAAAGGAGGCGGTCTTCGTCGATTACTTAATCGTGAATGCATCGTGAGTGCCAAAGCTCACCGAATCCATGGCAGCGCCAAACATGGCCGCAGCGGCATCACGAATCAGTCCCGCTTGATGTGAGTGTTCATCTGGCGGGAGCTGGCTCAACAGGGTAGACACAAACGACGGACTGGCTGTCCCCGCTGCCTGTAACCCAAACCCCGAGTAAGTAGATGCGTAGATGCTAGATGGGCATGGAAAGTTACCATCTGACTGCGAACCATGTCAAACGGCGCATAACGGAGGCGGTCGGTCAACAACCTGGCCTCTGCCGCGTCCATCTTAAACCTGCCCCCTGGCAACCAACTAGGATAATACTTCACTGCAAAATTGTTAGGCACAGTCTCGCACGAAGGGGTGATCACCCACGAAGTGGCAAGAAATCAACTAGGTAGGGGCCATTACGTGGAACTCCAAGTGCATCCTGAACGATCTTCAAAAGACCATCCTCTGTGTGAGTCACCTCGTGACCGTAGCATATCCGGAGTAC
This sequence comes from Wakefieldia striispora, assembly GCA_038090475.1. Classification (NCBI taxonomy): domain Eukaryota; kingdom Fungi; phylum Basidiomycota; class Agaricomycetes; order Agaricales; family Hymenogastraceae; genus Wakefieldia; species Wakefieldia striispora. The sequence goes on along the minus strand of JBBPMU010000131.1, from coordinate 19,247 downwards.
AGAGGATGCGATGCACCTTCAAAAACGAACATCAGCTGTGAACAATGAACATGCTGCGAGAAGTGTCTGACAGGCGGATAAGCGCGGCCCAGTCGTTAGGGTTGGCAAGTAAATTTTTAAGTAAAGTTCGTGAGCTTTCCAGCTGAACGTGCTGCCAATCCTTGAACTGCGAGAGGAAGTAACGCCGAGCCAAAGAACGTCGTTCCTTGTGGGGTTCACCCGAGATGATACCGATAACCCAGTCGCTACCCACACTGAGCAGCACCGTTACTGGAGGTCTTTGAAATGCAAATCTATGCTCACACTTCGGCAAGCATGGGCATTCGGGGCCGATGGGAGTAAATGGCTGCGCGCTTGTCCATGAGATCGCTCGCCGCTTCCGCCGTATTCAGAATGATCGTATGCCTTCCAAGTGCTTCCATGTGCATGACACTGCCTAGAGATCGTTCAGAACGTGAAGCTTCCGCAAGTACCAGCAGTATACCGTAGTCTTTACGCCATCTTATATGGGTTTCAGCGTCCCCCGCATTGCCTCGCGGGAGATCAGAAAGGTTTCCGACCAGGAATTGTCCTTTCGGTCCTGGGGGAAGGCGTTTTGCAGGCGTCCGTAAATAGCGGAGAGCAAATACTAGGAACGCTACAACGGACACGGGGATGTATATGAGGAGCGGTAACATGGGTGACTCAGCGAGTTCGTCGGTGTTTGGGGGCTAACACTTCAAAGCTTGGACCGTCCCCATTTCGTAGATTATGTACGAGACGCCAGCTATTAATAGCTATCAGCTTGAACCAACGGTACCTTACGATGCTGTCGCGCATCATGCATCATGATTAGTACTGGAAAATCTCCCGTGGCAGTACTGCTTGACAGCAAGTCAAGAGACTACATAGCGGATTGACTCAGATCTATTGTAGAACTGTCAACGAATATTTTGTGCTCATACATTTACCTGATGTAAGGTCATGGGTGAAATTCTATGTGAAGACAGTTTGAGAGACGGACACGCCAAAGAGAGGACGGCAATCGAAAGAACTGAGGGTTGCAAGTGGCCCGGACACCCAATGAAACGCTCCGCAGCGAGTAGGAACGACAACCACTCGCCCAAGGTCGAGCACGCTTCGGGTTTAGTATAGGGGTGCCGGGCTAGTGGTGGGATGGGTCTGTGGGCACCCACTGGCTGGCTGGAACTCTTTTACGCTGCTTGTGTATTTGCTGTTCTTTGAATCGTTCCTCTAGCCCTCGCTGCCTAATGCCCATTGCCGACGTTTTGACACTCACCACCTGTGCATTAAGTTGCCCATACTCGCCCCGGGTCGGAACAAATTCCCGGTCGCCTTCAGCATGTCTGGTGAAAGCTTTCCACGTTCTGTCTTTGTTAGCACACCTGATTGCCACAACCCAACGTCGACGAGGACCCGGAATAGTAGATAGCGTAGGACTCGTTTTAGTTGTGATTGTAACGGGTTCACAAAAACTCGTCGGATGACTGCGTAGTCACAACACTGAGAGTGTGTCGATGTCGAAGTAAAAGAGCTACAATGAATTGGACCCGGACCGACTTTGGTTGGACTTCCTCTTTTAGAAGCTGGATGTATGTATCATCCTTCATAGAGCATTAATATTGGAATTTGCGGTTCAAGCCGTCTCTCACCCGTTCGTGGCATCCACGCCGTCCGTGCCTTCAGACTCCAGCACATCAGTTCTTACAGCGCCGTACACTTCTCGTTTCTCAACCCGACGATTCCTTGAACCATTCCGTTGAAATCGATGCCGCCGCTCATGGGCGACCACTCCTCTAAACGTGTTGATCACTCGCTGTCACAAACGACTGAAGACGCGACGCCAGGACAACTTCCAGATCATGTTTACAATGCGACTCTGCCACCGTGGAGAGCCGCAGTCCGCGCTCGTCTCGTCAAGACCATCACACGAGAGAGCATCGTCATAGCGCGCTTACAGGTAGAGCTCTATCGATTCCTTCTTTTGCATTTGACTTACTTTAGTCCCCACCCACAGGCACTTCTCCGTCGCCCATGGTTGGACAAATATTTTCTCTACTCCTCTGCACTTGGGACACACACGTTTTTTATGATTGCACTCCCGATTTTGTTCTTCTTTGGATACCCAGACGTTGGGAGAGGGTGAGTCTGCTTTCTGCACTTCAGATCCATCCATCGAATGTTGGCCCAGCCTTGTGGTTGTCTTGGCCTCCGGCGTCTACTTCTCTTCATTCATCAAAGACCTTGTCTGTTCCCCTCGCCCCTTTGCACCTCCTACGACCCGTCTAAGTATGTAGTTTCTGTTTCTCCCCTTCATTTTTGCCGTTGACTTATCTGGACAATTTCTCGTGTAGTTATAGGCACGCACCACCTCGAGTACGGATTTCCGTCAACACATTCGACTAATAGTGTCTCTATGGCGCTCTTCATCTTCGGTCAAGTTCACACCGCCTACAGTGTCCATTCAACTGTATCCAGTCAGACCTACTGGATTTCGTGCGCAATTTTGATGCTATTCGCCATTACGATCGTCTTTGGCAGGATTTACACAGGTATGCACTCCTTCACAGACTGCGGCATGGGCGTGGCCCTCGGAGCCGCCATTTGGGGGGTCTACGTGGTCATGCACGAAGCTGTGGATCGTTGGTTAGAGACTGGATCATGGATCGGTAAATCACGTTGATCTCGCTTTGTGCCCCCTTTGACCAGCGATCATTTCCGCCCGCCTATAGTTCCTTCCGTCCTGGTGCCACTGTGCCTGTTGCTGGTGCACTATCATCCGCAACCGGTAGATGACTGTCCCTGTTTCGAGGATGCCATTGCGTTCGTGTCTGTTATCCTGGGAGTCTATCTAGCACGATGGCACACCGTTTACGTTGGCCTGGATGAAAAATTTTTCGACACAGTTATGCCTGGAGGTCAAGGGGGTGTCTGGACGTGGGAAGAACAAATGAGGTGGTGCAGTCTGGCAGGGACCAAAGTTGTCTTTGGTATGTTCCCTGCACCCGCTGTCCCTTTGGTCCTGACAACGTTCTCGCAAAACTATTTCATATGATAGGCATCTTTGTTATCTTTGTGTGGCGACTTCTTGCGAAATCGTTTCTGCACACCGTTCTACCACCCATCTTCCGCGCATTGGCATCCTATTTTGACCTTCCACACCGCCGTTTCTACATTCCTGCGACGGATTACGGTCGATTACCTATGGAGAACGGCCTTCACCCCATTCCGAGTGTGATTGATCTTCCTGGCGCATTGGAAGTAAGTGGTATCGATGGTTCCGAACCGTCAAGGCATGTGATCAAGCGGCGAGGGTATGAAGAGCAAGGGAAGGATTACGGAGAGGCGGGGTTAGGCGTCAATTTGGAGAGCGGAGAATCATCCGAAATTGGCAATTTGGGCACGACGGTGACAAAAGAGGTGAAACATTACGATGCCGATGGTGTGTCCTCTTCAGTCATTTTCCCCTTAATCTCAGTAAAGGTTGACGCGCCGAATTTACAGTGCTCACTAAGGTGGTCGTCTATTCTGGTATTGGAATCATCAGCGGCGAGGCAATGCCACTGTTCTTCTCTTTGATGGGATGGGGTATCAAAGCCTGGTGAAGGAGGTTGATGTTTTCTTGTACTGATCGTGATGTTCGTCAAGCACCGCAGACTACCAAGTTACCGTTTACATATCGATCTGTTTGGCTTAAAAGCTCCTGGAGATGACTAACTCGAAAGTGTCATTTTCTGAAGCGACGTCCTATTTGATTAATCAACATAATAATAAGACCGATCTGTATTTCTCTGTCCTTCTCGTCTTCAAATCTTGTAGAGTTACCATGCATTTCACGTTCCGACGGCAGCCATTCAAGACGCTGTACATCATCTACGCGTTACTCCTCGTGCTCGCCAAGCTCCCTTACTGGGCTCTGATCTCACTGCCTCGTGCATGGAGACCTCGTCGCAATTGGTCTCTCGGCCGTTCCGTCACCCTCTCCACGTTGCGAACGATTGTCGACATGGTCTATGCGACGGGTCTGTTCATCGGAGAGGACGCCGAGAAGAGTGCCAAGTCTGCTGATAAACTCGGGTTCGTCTGGGTCGAGCCTCTCCCGGCAGGGCTTATAAAGGGGGAGATTGCCTTTATGGCGGCTATCAACAAGACAGTGTCGGTCCGCGTGTATGGTTTTTGGTACGGCAAGGATGTTGGGAGCGGTTCGCATGGAGGAAAGCCGCGACCAGACGAAAAAGTTCTCTACCACTTCCACGGTAAGCGCAGTCATACAGACGTAGTCGTGGGCTGATTTAACTTGTTCTTTTTCAGGCGGTGGATATGTTGTAGGTTGCATCCATCCTCCCTGCATATCCCCTGTCTGATCTTTCACCCCACTTTAGATGGGGTCTGCAAGTCCCAGTGGACAGTCGGGATCGGCTCTCGCCGATTATGTCAAGGAATGTACTGGTGTGGTCGAACGGGGATTCTTCCTCAACTATCGTCTTTCCTCAGCTGCTCCCTTCCAACCTGAAAACCCATTTCCTGCAGCACTCATCGACGCACTCGCCGGATATAAATACCTCGTCGGCACGCTCGGATTCAAGCCCACCAACGTCATCGTCTCCGGCGACAGTGCTGGCGGTCATCTTGCCTTTACGCTCGTCCGGTATCTCGTCCAAGAAGCCATTCCCGAGCTCCCTCCACCAGGTGCAGCCGTCCTCTTCTCACCCACCGTAGATTGGGCCTGCACGCACGACGACAAACCGGGGTCGTCGATGACCCGCAACGTCCGCTGCGACGTCGTCCAGCCTATCCTCCAGAGTGGCTACACGGCGCGCGGGCTCTGCGGCTCGCTACCCGCGGATAGTGTCGAGACCAACGCGTGGATCTCGCCGGCGTCGCTCAGCATCGATCCGCGGGGTCTATTTGCGAACTTTTCACCGACGTTGATTCTCGCCGGTGGTGCAGAACAGACGCTCGATCCTATCAAGACGCTGTATGATCGGTTGCAGACGGACAATGACACGACGAAGATCAAGTATACTGAGTTTCCCGAGGCGTCGCACGATTTTGTCATGATGACATACCATGAGCCTGAAAAAACGGAGGGGGCGAGAGAGGTAGCACGGTGGTTAGAGACGGTGTATGGCAAGTGAGAGGGTAGGGCCTTTAGGTCATGGTCCTGGGTAGCTGCTTTTGTTGTTGAGCGACCACGCCGCCGCGGTCTTGGGATTCCCATAATGCAAGGTTCTCTGATATTTTCCTTTACCTCTTGGTTCCACTGGTGAGGAGTACGAGCACAGTGATCCAATTTACTGTAAAGATATTGCTCGATGAGTCGATTGGTATACCGCAACGACAGTGACCCGAGACCCCTCGAGTGGCTTTTCGAATGTTGTCGGTTGCTCTCGTCAATGTCGAGCTACAAGTGTCGAAGTCAGCATGTGAGTGGCGGTGTGAATCTGACACAAATGATTCGTGGCGCTCAAGTTGCATAACATCCGACCAGACGCGTCGTGGTCGTCCGACATGGCCTCCGCAACAGCCGCTGCTGTACGAACGTCCTTTTTTCTTACTTGAAGTCTTGACACCGTTTCCAGCTCCGGCAATTCACGTTCTTCGACATCGAGTCTGTCAAGGATGTTCACGACCCAGGGAGTCCACCTGAACTGTTCAAGGTGCAGCCAGCCTTTGACTTGTCCTTTTGCCTTGTTGACTTCTGAACGCCAGAATGTCCCAGAAATATCCGCCATGATATCTTCCTCTCATGGTCTAGTTGTTGCAGACATCCATGGGAGTGTCCATCTACTTAACCAAGCGTTCATTTCTGTCGCGAGCTGGATCGCACATGTGGGTGGAAGAGTCACTCATATGGTGGAAGAGATGGGCATTCTGGTATCTGTTGGGGTGCGTGTCCATTCCCCAACAATCTTTCCGATCTGACCTGGAGGCTTGCTAGGACGAAGACAACATGCGTTCATCTATTCTGAAAATATGGGATCTGGGCAAGGTAGACAAGCGGACGGGTGGACCATTCCTCCTCCGCACCACCAAAGTCCAGCCAACTGGGAAGCCACATCCCGTACGCTCCTTACCCCTTACACGCTTCACGGAGACTCACACCGGTTTAGGTGACCACTCTGGCGTTAACCTCCAACCTTTCCTTCCTTTCCATCGGTCTGGCAGATGGCTCCGTTCTTTTGTATCGCCATTTGGATCAGTCACTATCATCATCATCGTCGTCCGCCTCCATCCCGAAACCCCGAGTTATTCACGAAATCGCGACTGAACCTGTGACGTTCTTAGCTTTCACCACTGCGCCTTCGTCTGTCTCTATGGATCCCTTGTCATCGTCGACTGTTGCAGACCCCTCGAACACCGGCTCTGCTGCGCCAGCAAATAGCCCTACCACGCTTTCGCTCGTCATCGTCACCACCTCTTCTACTTATGTCTATCCACTTCTACCAAAACCTTCTAGCCCTACGGCTGTCCTTGTTGACGAGATTGGGGCAGGTCTGCGTTGTGCATGTGTCGACTGGAAAGCACGTTGGGTTATTTTGGGCCGAGACGAAGCCGTTGTCGGCGTGGGCAGTGGTGGAAGGTTGGGCGTGGTTAGTTACGAAGGTCAGTGCGCAGTGGTCAAAGGGGGTTCGAGGATCGTCTGATTGGCCGAGTCACACAGGGCGCAAGTCCTCCTTGTACACCCACCTAAATTACGTGGTCGTGGTACTTCCTGGGTCAGCAGCCCCTCCGGCGACGCTACCCCCAGGTGCTGCAACGAGGACTCCTGGTCCGCGCCAGCGCAAACTCACCACTGATGCATCCTCGTTGTCGAATGTCTTGTCCTCAAATTCTGCGAATGGCGCTTCTGACCCGGACGCTGCACGGGTCGTACTTATTGACATGGAGAACAAGATGGTCGCTTACTCTGGGGTGTTCGAGCGCGGGGTTCGGGACGTCGTGTCCGTATGGGGGTCTGTGTATGTATTGGGGAACGATGGCACAGTGAGTGGGTACCATTTATATGCAGAACTACGATCAACGTTGTCAGGTCGCCCGTCTAAGTGAGAAACCGACTGGCACGAAGCTAGCGCTTTTGTACGAGAAGCACCTTTACGCTCTCGCACTGTCGTTTGCATACACACAGAACCTGGACACCACGGACGTCCATCGGCATCACGGCGACTATCTCTACGAGAAGGGCGATTACGAGGGTGCGATGAAGGAGTATCTGCAGACGATCGGTGGTGTCCGGGGAAGTTATGTCGTACGCAAGGTATCTCTGTCGTATTGCAACCCTTGCTCGCCCTCGCACTCACCTGCGCGTAGTTCCTCACAGCCAATCTCACCCCTCTACTTATGCTGTACCTGCAAGAACTGCATACACATGGGCTTGCGAATGCAGAACACACGACACTACTCCTCAACACCTACGCCAAGGTGGGCGATGTTGCTAAAGTAGACGCCTTCGTTCGCAGCGAGGGAAGAGTCATTGGGACTGTCGCGTTCGATGGCAAGGTCCCTGGAGAAGGAACGAGCCGGGAACCACCGTTCGATCTTGACACTGCGATTCGTGTATGTCGACAAGCGGGGTTCTTTGAGCAGGCTGCGTACCTTGCGAAAAGGTGGGGAAGACACGAAGATTATCTGAGGGTCGTCGTGGAGGACATTGGTGCAGGAAGCGGCGATCCCAGGGTGGCAGAGAAAGCGGAGAAGGGGAAGATAGAGAATGGGTACAGGGAAGCCGTCAGTTATCTGAGAGAGGTTGGTGGCGCCGCTGTGAGTTCTCTCTCATCCGTTTGTCGGGTGACAATTGACCGTCGCTCTGTTCGGCGTAACCCATTAGGCGGAATCAAACCTTGCTCGCTACTGTCGCGCCCTTCTGGACAACCTTCCAAACGAAACGACACAGCTGCTCATCGATCTATGTACCATATCCGGACCTCTGCCCCCTTTGGAGAGTCTCCACATGCCAGTACAGGGAGCATCTGGGCCGCCTTCGTATCTTACTTTATTGTCTCTCTCACGTGCGCCAGTAGTACCTCCTACAATGACCGGTAGTGATGGTGCTGGGAAGAAAGTGGAGGATAAAGAAGGAGAAGAAGATCTAGCCACCGCGTTGGCCGGTGGGCCTAGTACTCAGTCTCTTGCTCCCCATCCACAGTCCGCGAGCGGTCCGGGGACGCAGACCCCGCCAAGACGGCCATCGCCAACGCTCTTCTTTGCTCATTTCGTGGACCATCCTGGCTGTTTCACCAAGTTCCTGGAGACGGTGGCACTGCGACGGTGGGGTCAGACACTAGATGAGACGGGTGGTTCGGAGTCGGGCACCGTTGCTGTCGCCGCAGGCGAGGATGAAGAAGCGGAGAAGCGGGACCAGGCTGCGGTATGGAATACGCTCCTGGAACTCTATCTCGACGAAGGCCTCGAAAGCGACCAACATACCCCATGCGAACACCACAAAACATGCCGGCTACTCCGTTCGTCCCACCTTCCGTACGACGCCACACATGCGCTGGTCCTCTGCTCGAGTCACCAGTATACGCCCGGATTGATTCTGTTGTGGGAGAAGATGGGAATGTACGAAGACGTGCTGCGATTCTGGATGGAAGAACACAACTCTGGAAGCACGTCTCAGACGGCGCGTTTCACGGACACGTCTCCTTCGGCACAGGTTATTTTGGCACTACGCAAGTATGGCCCTGACAATCCGCACCTGTTCCCGCTCGTCCTTCGATTCCTGACGTCAACGCCTGCGCTTCTCGCAGCACACCAGACGGATCTCGAGTCCCTTCTGGAACACATCGAGAGCGAGAAGATCATGTCCCCTTTGTCCGTCGTACAGGTTCTGAGTCGGAACGACGTGGCGAGCGTCGGGCTCGTCAAAGGTTGGTTGATGAGACGGATTAAAGATGGCATGGAGGAGATTTCGACCGTGCGTTTGCGTTCTCTCGGTTTCATTTTTGCATCGTATGGTAACATGTCCCTCATAGGACCAGCAACTTATCTCGTCCTACCGCTCAGAGACCAAGGCCAAACTGAAGCAAGTCGAGGATCTCGAGGATACGGAACATCCGAGAGTGTTCCACGTCACGCGGTGCTCGCAATGCAATGGCCAGCTCGATCTTCCGAGCATACACTTTATGTGTAACCACAGCTACCATCAGAGGTAACGTCTCGCTCTTGTTCTGAAAACGATTTGGTTCTGATCGACGACCGATATGCTAGGTGCCTGTTCGAGAACGAGACCGCTTGTCCTCTTTGTACTCGCCAACATGGTGTTATCCAAGAAATCAGACGGAACAACGAGCGACTGGCGGACCAGCATGATCTGTTCCTTGCTGAGGTGAAGGAGTCCGGCTTTAGGGCCGTGGCAGGCGGGTTTGGAAGGGGATGGCTAGGGATGGCCAGCAATGCGGCGATCTCTGGGTGAATCATGTGTCCAGGTGTCCTGACGTATATCGATCTTATGGGTCTCAAGTTTATCGAATCACGTAGCGATCTTGCCACATTGTCCATCACATTCACTACACGACATCGAGCTTTACTCTAGTACATGCAAAGAAGAGCACGCTGGAAAGGAATTATTCTCACTTGCGCTTCAGATTTGGTTTCGAGTTCTGGGATACGGCGCACAAAGGTCACATTCGAGTGATGTATGTTCGGACGTGTCGAATTCGACCCTAAGGTCTTCCGCAAGCGCAGTCGCATCCTGAGGTGGCAACGCGTCCAGGCCATCACAAATATAATAACATGTTTGGCACAGCAAGCTTCACACCTCGACTCCTCACCTGCACTGCTGGCGTCAGTGATCATCCCATCTCATCTTTAGGTCAGGTGTCACTCCGCATATGGTATGCCAGTGTGAGCCTGTTACAAGTTGCACCACATACTGGTCATGCTTTTTCAAGGCAGCTTGGCCAAAAGAAAGACATCTATGGATCAAGGTCTTCGAGAGACTTCAAGTACACCTGTCACACATTCGATTCAGACCGGTCATCTTCAAGCCCAACCACTACCGTGATGCGATCACATCGACCACCCCACCCTCCTCCCCTCAGCTTGGCCGAAGAAAGACCGTCCTGTGTCGACGGATCGAGGTCTTCAAGAGACTTCAGATATACGCCTGACCGGACATCTTCAAGCCCAACCCGGTCATCTACCGTGATGATGGCGATGCGATCACATCGGCAATCCCACCTCCCCTCAACGCGCTCAGTACGACAGTGAGCTCTCACTGGCACGTCTTCATCCGCGCGCCGTTATTGATTCATCAATCGAAGCTTTCAGGAGGGCTTCCACCAACCGGATGACCCACCTTCAAGCCCACACGGTGCGGCATGTCGACCATCGCAAACCGCCCCCTCGCAAACCCCCTCGTCCCCCCAGGACGCGCTCGACGGGCTCTGTCCCCCGTCGCTCCGGGTCAGCACGGCTGACGCGAGACGCGAGACGGGGTTCGCCGATACGGAATCCTTCTACACATTTACAAGCACCGCATGTAAATTTCTCCGATTAAACATAGTACTTAGCAAAGTTTGTATTTCACTATGTAAATACAACCACACTTCCGAGTTCGAAAGAGTTGCAAATACTCTGGCCTTCAAAGCTCATCATCGGGATAGTAGAGGATCAAGAAGGAGACGGTACGGACGACCAGTTGACCCCGATGAACAAATACTGGCAAAAGGAGGTACAGTAAGATAACGGCACCTGCCAGTGTGTATGTAAGCAGGCTCACAGCAGATTCGATATCGGCCGTGTCGGTGGGGTAAATCATTGGGGATCTGGATATCAATGGAGCCTTCGGGATCTGTTATCAATTGTCTCAGAGCCAAGATATGAGCTGCAAGCTTAGTCAATGGCGATACTGAATGGCCCGCAATGGTTGTTTGGCAGGTGAGAGACATACAATAATCGCCGGGGCCCATGAGTACATAGTCATAAAGGACACTATTATACCCGATCGGGCGCTGGGGGTCTCTCCTAGCAGCAACCCTAAGAAGCAGGTGTCATGCCAGGCAATCTGTGTCATGCGAGAACGCGTCAACGTACCATCTGAGTAGAACTGTCATTCCCTGCCGCAACTGCGTGTCTCTGGGTATGCGGAGCGCAATTCCATGCGGGTTATTCTGGCAAAGTAATACTGTGAGCAGGAGTGCAAGCGAGGAAATAAGATACTTAGACCCTTGACATGGTAACAAACTTGAAGATCCAGAAGTGCTTGAACTTGGAAGTACTACCAGTGAATGCAAGGAAGCCCTTGGGAGGGGGACACATGTGCTTATAGCTTGCTGGAGTGTAGAGGATAGACGATTTCCGATCCTGTAAAACTCGCAGACTCAACTCGACTTAGACTGAGACTCGGACACGGTTCGGTGAAACACGCTGCTAGCGACATACCCAAGCAAATTGGAACCGTTGGTTGAAAATGGGATGTAGTTCAAGTTGGCCTACGCAGAGGTGAGATACTAGTAGCACGGGTGACGGGTTCTCTGTGCCAGTAGCTGCTTAACAGGAGTACAACAACCTTCAAGGAGAGGGGATATACGTGTCCACACTTCGCCGGATGTCGGATTTCCAAGCTCCAGGGAATCCGCGGATTCGGACTCAACCTAGTGAAACAGACCGTATGGACGGTCCGAGAGGTTGCTACTCTCATAGCACAGATGACAACAGATGCCAAACATCCACTACTGAAACAAGTTCTTAACCGTACTCTATCCGGAGCAAGTCCTGCAGGCTAGCCTCACCCATGCTTCCGTGAGCCAGTGTGGCATTGCTTATATTACGCGTTTTGCACTGCACCTTTGTCTCGAATCGTGGCCGCATCAGCAAACCACCATAGTAAATTACAGCAGATTACAGCATTATACTCATCATAGTGAGTCCCAGTGAAAACTGGGATATACCCCATGTATTGACATTCGTTATCGATAGCATGAATGACGTGCCACATCACGCAGTGTATCGGGTAAATAGCACATATCAGTAAGAGTGCGACACGTTCTAGCACGTTCACACCGGCACGATCAGTGCAGGTGCACGCACATCCAATCTCCAAGTCCATTTGCATCCTACTAGGTCACACCGGTACTAGCATCGTTTACCCAGTACTGATCTCACCTTTCTTCGTCCAATCCTTCCTTCCTCCCGACAGAATGGATCCAGTACCACCCAACTCGAGCAGAAAAAAGAATTGTGTTTGGGTCTGCCAGAAGCGCTGTGAAGGAGATCCGCAGACCATCTCTCGTCGGACAGTCTGTACATAGAATAGCTTGTAACCCTCACAAAGTAACGAAACTTACCAGGGGCCCAGGAAACTCTGCGTAATATGAGAAATTATACATATCTTCCGAGTGCTTCAAGGAAACACATCAACCTCAACGACATTTGGCTGCGCTGGCATTGTAGTAGTTGCGGAAAGCGATTCGAGGTCAGGTGTTGATTATGTCAGCTTGAATGGGCCCTTAGTAAGTTACATGCGATGTATACGAGAGGTTCCCACGGTGATAATGGCTTATCATTGGATCAAATCTGATCAAACCTCCTCGTACGCCAGCTGAGTTGATACGAGAGACAAGGTTTCGTATGCATGATACGTATACCGCTGTACTAAGTCTCAGACTCGGTGTTTGGTACCCGAGAGTCTCGAGGTCTCCGTCACACGGCGCGTTTTGCAGAATTTAAATCGGGCCTAAATGTTGTCCGGAATGTGAAGATAATGCTTCAAGTATAGATTGAAGTTTAGTAAATGGCGGTATTTGAAGTTTCGTTGAGGAAAAGTATGCGGGTGTAAATTTAAGTAAATTCTGCAAAACGCGTCGTGTTATGGTCGTATACCCATGTCTTGTTCTCAGATGGCCGGCGGCCCTTTCCATTATTGGTCTGGCAGATGGTTTTCTTCTTTTTTGGACCAGTCACTATCATCAACATCACCGCTCGCCTCCATCCCGAAACCCCGATTATTCACGAAATAGCGACTGAACTTGTGACGTTCAAGTTGGCTTTCACCACTGCGCCTTCGTCTGTTTCTATGGATTGACTATCGCAGACCCCTCGAATCCTGGTTCTTCCCCACTAGCATATAGCCCTACCACGCTTTCGCCCGTCATCGTCACCACCTCTTCTGCTTAGGTCTATCCGCTTCTACAAAAACCTTCTAACCCTATGGCTGTCCCTGTTGACGAGATTGGGGCAGGTCTGCGTTGCGCATGCGTCGACTGGAAAGCACGTTGGATTATTTTGGGCCGAGACAAAGCCGTTGTCGGCGTGGAAAGTTGGGCGTGGTGAACAGTGCACAGCGGTCAAAGGGGGTTCGGGGATCGTCTGATTGGCCGAGTCACACAGTGCGCAAGTCTTCCTTGTACACCCACCTAAATTATGTGGTCGTGGTGCTTCCTGGGTCAGCAGCTCCTCCGGCGACGCTGCCCCCCGGTGCTGCAACGAGGACTCCTGGCCCATGCCAGCGCAAACTCACCACCGATGCGTCCTCGTTGTCGAATGTCTTGTCCTCAAATTCTGCGAATGGCGCTTCTGACCCGGACGCTGCACGAGTCGTACTTACCGACATGGAGAACAAGATGGTCGCTTACTCTGGGGTGTCCGAGCGCGGCGTTCGGGACATCGTGTCCGTTTGGGGGTCTGTGTATGTATTGGGGAACGATGGCACAGTGAGTGGGTATCATTTGCATACGATCAACGTTGTCAGGTCGCCCGTCTAAGTGAGAAACCGACTGGCATGAAGCTGGTGCTTTTGTACGAGAAGCACCTTTACGCTCTCGCGCTGTCGTTTGCATATATACAGAACCTGGACACCACGGACGTCCATCGGCATCACGGCGACTATCTCGACGAGAAGGGCGATTACGAGGGTGCGATAAAGGAGTATCTGGAGACGATCGGTGGTGTCCGGGGAAGTTATGTCGTACGCAAGGTATCTCCGTCGTATTGCAACCCTTGCTCGCTGACGTACTCATCTGCGCGTAGTTCCTCATAGCCAATCTCACCCCTCTACTCATGCTGTACTTGCAAGAAATGCATACACATGGGCTCGCGAATACAGAACACACGACGCTACTCCTCAACACCTATGCCAAAGTGGGCGATGTTGCTAAAGTAGACGCCTTCGTTCGCAGCGAGGGAAGAGTCATTGGGACTGTCGCGTTCGATGGCAAGGTCCCTGGAGAAGGAACGAGCCGGGAACCACCGTTCGATCTTGACACTGCGATTCGTGTATGTCGACAAGCGGGGTTCTTTGAGCAGGCTGCGTACCTTGCGAAAAGGTGGGGAAGACACGAAGATTATCTGAGGGTCGTCGTGGAGGACATTGGTGCGGGAAGCGGCGATCCCAGGGTGGCAGAGAAAGCGGAGAAGGGGAAGATAGTGAATGGGTACAGGGAAGCCGTCAGTTATCTGAGGGAGGTTGGTGGCGCTGCTGTGAGTTCTCTCTCATCCGTTTGTCGGGTGACAATTGACCGTCGCTCGGTTCGACGTGACCCATTAGGCGGAATCGAACCTTGCTCGCTACTGTCGCGCCCTTCTGGACAACCTTCCAAACGAAACGACACAGCTGCTCATCGATCTATGTACCATATCCGGTCCTCTGCCCACTCTAGAGAGTCTTCACATGCCAGTACATGGAGCATCTGGGCCGCCTTCGTATCTTACTTTATTGTCTCTCTCACGTGCGCCAGTAGTACCTTCTACAATGACCGGTAGTGATGGTGCTGGGAAGAAGGTGGAGGATAAAGGAGAAGAAACGAAGACGTGCTGCGATTCTGGATGGAAGAACACAACTCTGGAAGCACGTCTCGGACGGCGCGTTTCACGGACACTCCTTCGGCACAGGTTATTTTGGCACTACGCAAGTACGGCCCTGACAATCCGCACCTGTTCCCGCTCGTCCTTCGGTTCCTGACGTCAACGCCTGCGCTTCTCGCGGCACACCAGACGGATCTCGAGTCCCTCCTGGAACACATCGAGAGCGAGAAGATCATGTCTCCTTTGTCCGTCGTACAGGTTCTGAGTCGGAACGACGTGGCGAGCGTCGGGCTCGTCAAAGGTTGGTTGATGAGACGGATCAAAGATGGCATGGAGGAGATTTCGACCGTGCGTTTGCATTCTCTCGGTTTCATTTTTGCATCGTATGGTAACATGTCCCTCATAGGACCAGCAACTTATCTCGTCCTACCGCTCAGAGACCAAGGCCAAACTGAAGCAAGTCGAAGATCTCGAGGATACGGAACATCCGAGAGTGTTCCACGTCACGCGGTGCTCGCAATGCAATGGCCAGCTCGATCTTCCGAGCATACACTTTATGTGTAACCACAGCTACCATCAGAGGTAACGTCTCGTTCTTGTTCTGAAAATGATTTGGTCTTGATCGACGACCGATATGCTATAGGTGCCTGTTCCAGAACGAGACTACTTGTCCTCTTTGTACCCGCCAACATGGTGTTATCCAAGAAATCAGATGGAACAACGAGCGACTGGCGGACCAGCATGATCTGTTCCTTGCTGAGGTGAAGGAGTCCGGCTTTAGGGCCGTGGCAGGCAGGTTTGGAAGGGGATGGCTAGGGATGGCCAGCAATGCGGCGATCTCTGGGTGAATCATGTGTCCAGGTGTCCTGACGTATATCGATCTTGTGGGTCTCAAGTTTATCGAATCACGTAGCGATCTTGCCACATTGTCCATCACATTCACTACATGCACCGAACATTACTCTAGTACATGCAAAGAAAAACGCGCTGGAAAGGAATTATTCTCGTTTGCGCTTCAGATTCGGTTTCGAGTTCTGGGATACGGCGCACAAAGGTCCACGTTCGAGTGATGTATGTTCGGATGTGTCGAATTCGATCCCGAGGTCTTCCGCAAGCGCAGTCGCATCCTGAGGTGGCAACGCGTCCGTCGCTAGTTGCCAAAGGCTAGAAGCAATGCCGGTGAATGTGTCCCGACGAGAGAACAGAGAAGAGTGACTATATGCGGACTGACGAGGTAAACACCTTCTTTCGACGAACCCATTCGGGTCTCCACTTGTTCCATTCGGTATCCAGCTGGGCAAGGTCGTCAGAAGACATGAGTGGCACGCCGCTACGCAGTGGTGTAAGCCCTGCAGATAACCGAACGATCTGCCAACATAGCGTGGGTGATGTCAAAGCGATCATCCAAGGTGGGTCTTACTGTCTGCTTTGCCTCTTCTACCTGAGCCCCAAGCTCGGCATCTGTCGGCATACTTCTGAGCTTGTTGAGCTCTGGGACGTGTCAGCGGAATCGGTCACGATCAAACGCGTCGGTTGAAAAACACCTGATAGCAAGCGTTTTCCTTGCGCAGAGACGGTACCATTCGCCTCCTCGACCCCCTTGCATTCCGATTCTAGCGTCGCCAACTCGTTTGCGTTGAGCGTGTCGATGTCGTTTTGGTTTGCGACGTAAAAGTGGGTCTTCCCTACATAAGACGCGCGTGCTCACATATCATACGTCGACCGTGTCTAGGAGGCGCATATACCGTATGTTTTTTGTACGATGGCGCCCTTCTCGGCGAGCGAGAGGAGGATCTTGGCCGTCGCCGCTTTCGGGACTGCACCTTTCAAGTTAGCCGAGATGTCGACGGCACCAAAGGGCCTGTTCATCTATTGAAGAGTCATGAGGGTGCATATATACAGGCACGTATGATTATGATCAGTGCCTTTTTCATGTATTGCAGGACGGCATCTTCGGCTGTATGCGCAAGGCCGGGGGTATGAGCACGTGGACGTCTCGACTGGAAAGCGTTCGTGATGCCCTACCTTCCTGTCCCTTCAAAGCTTTGACGTCGCTCTTGGTTTTAGTTGCCATGATATGTGGGTTGGGCTTTCCTGAAGGTTAGGAGTAAAGAAAGGATCGCGTGGACGCGACTGACCTTTGTCACGTGGCGTGCAAGAAGCAAAACTCATCCGACATCCGACGAGACACGACCCGAGTCCTGCCAGTGTCTTTCCTCGTGCCGACGATCTCCAAGGTCAACAGAAGGTATCGCCACTACACCCGCTTCCGCTGGCGTTACACCTGAATCGATCAAGCAGCCAGTCGCCACTCATCCATACCGCGTCTGCTGTCGCATGCTTGGGCAATCCAGACAAAGGCCTCGATCTTCCGGACCTGAGTGACGACTCGCTCGAACGCTTCGTGTTCCTGTGTCTATTTTCCCACTTGCCTGGCCTACGACGGCACTTTCTTGGCGATCCAGACGAGCCCTTTTACGGATGGCGTCACTGCAAATATGAACCCGAAGAGGAAATTTCTCGTAGCGGTCGACTGCCAACGAATCAGTCTATATGTTAATTCTGGAGCCGGGTAGCACTCCGCTTTCCCGTTCTCTTTTTCCCCACATCACCTCCTGCTCACCACATGTCCGATTCGCCCCACCCCTTCCACTCCACCGCCGCCGTCTCATCAAAATCATCAAACCAAAGGGCCACACCCAAAATCGATCACGAGCGCTCTCGTTGGCTCCGTTAGAGGCGTAAACCGAACGTTGGTCAGCGTGACGTAGAGGTGGACCACGCCACGCGGGGGAAAGCGCTCAAGAATCGAGATAACCTGACCAGAGAGCTCGGGCGTGATCGATGCGGGGACGATGTCTCCGGCTGACAGAGGGGACACATTCGAGAACGAGCGCTGGCGGTCGAGTGGGCCTTTCTTCCACTTCGGAAAGTGGGTCGTCGTCTGAGGCGCGTTCTACCAGCGGCGGTGAGAACGTGCCCACCTTGAGGACCTGGAGGTCACTTGTACGTCGCGAGCTCGACATCGCAGAAGATCATCGTGTGACGGTAGTATTGTTCCTCGCACAGTCCGAGATCGCTTGGTTATCACGCTTTCTCCGGCTCTTCGGGGTACTTAGCGCAGTAAATGGCGTACTGCAGCTCCCTATCAGAGAGGGTGGTATTTTGGGGCGGGCGAGGGCCGTAACTATCGGTAACCCCTATTGTAACTGCTAAATACTATTGATTAGATGTAGTGCAGCACGCCGATCAGCAAAGAGACAAAATCTCACAAAGCGGCTTTACTTATCCCATTGCAATTTGCACTCGTTGAGTGGAAAGTTGTCGTGCGATAATTGCCTTCTGATTTATTGTTTATCATGACTAGCACGAGTGACGAAGCACAGCTATATCGACCATGTGCTGTCATAAAAGTGATAAAACACTATACCATGTCGACCAGCCAAGTTTCAACTATGGCGAGAAGCGTTTCATAACTCGTGATGTCGCATCCGAATCAGAAGTATCAAGCCCTTCACTCAAGCAGTTGGGAAGTCGTCCGCCAACTCCTTCAATGATACACTCACCTCCGCTGAACGTGACTCCGTCGCCTTCAGTAGCACCATAACTAAAGAGTGCCGGTGAGGCCTTGAGCTTGAGGTGTGAGCAGAAGGGGCACTACCTGCTTGCTCAACTCGGAAACTCGCGCGAGTCCAACCTAAATCGGGCCGGCATTTTGCCTTTGGTTTCCCAGATTCCAAGTTTCAGCCAGTGCCACTTCTGTGAAACACCACACGGCGGAATCGACAAGTTAGTGACTTGACACAACTGGTTCGGAGGGGTTTGGGCCATGTCTGCCGCATTGGGAACCCAAGTATCTATATAACTCGGAGTCTGAATCTCCAAGTTGTAGAAAGGACCGGCGAAAATTTGTCCCATGTCCTTCATTCACGACAACAGCGTAGGCACCACCGCCTCTGTGATTCCATGGACATACATTGCTGGCGGCGCTGCTGCTACGGCCGCTTTCGTCATCCTGTCCAAGACACTTGCTGGGAGTCATTCCCGAAGGAATAACATCCCGCTACCCCCTGGCCCTCCTGCAGTATGGTTCTGGGAGGACCCAATGCCAAAACCAAAGTATGTGTCCTTATCCAACTCGTTTCTGTCCTCTTGGATAATCTCATCGATTACCCTTAAATATGCCTTCTTTTCTCTCTCAGGGTCGCAGTTGGAATCGCCAAGCTGATCGAAGAGCACGGACCTGTCGTTTCGTTTCGACGTGGTAGCCAAGTGACGATCGTGGTTGGTCGTATGGACGTAAGTGTAACCCATTCCGACGCGTCCCGTCGTTCGTGATTCCTCACAGGCGGCGATGCAAATTCTGGAGAAACAAGGGGCAGTGCTCCTGGATCGACCTCGCAGTGTCGCGGTAGGTGAGATCCTATTGGGTGGGATGGATCTTGTTCTTCAACCTGCCGGAGACCGCTTTCGTCGTATGAGGCGAGTAGCCCACTCCCACC
>JBBPMU010000130.1:0-53408 GCA_038090475.1 Wakefieldia striispora | reverse complement strand
ACAGCAACAGCCTTGACCGAAAGAACCGGGCATCAGAACTCGACTAAACCCACAGAACGGTTGATAGTCATACCTGGAATGTTGGAAATGTCGACGATGCAAAAGAGACACTACCGTCCACACCGGGAATGACGACAACGACAACAGCGGCAGTCCCGGTGGTGAGAATGGGGCATGGGAACCTATATACATAGCAATCAACAAGGTTGCTTCAATGAGCCTGTAGAACACCTTAGATGGCTGCAACAAGAGACAGACATCGTCAACGACATTAAAAACGATGATGATGAGGGGCAGAAACCACCATCAAGGCCAGGGAGGGCAGGAACAACGGTGCTGAAGGAGAGAATGCAACGTGGGAAGCATAGATGGTGATCAACAGCACAGCCTTGGTGAGCTTTCTGCACGCCATAGACGGTCGCAGAGAGGAACAGACATCGTCAATGACAAGGAGAGAAGCCGCCGTCGACATTAGGAATGACAACAAGGGATAGAAGTCGCCA
The DNA here is from genome assembly GCA_038090475.1 of Wakefieldia striispora. Classification (NCBI taxonomy): domain Eukaryota; kingdom Fungi; phylum Basidiomycota; class Agaricomycetes; order Agaricales; family Hymenogastraceae; genus Wakefieldia; species Wakefieldia striispora. The sequence goes on along the minus strand of JBBPMU010000130.1, from coordinate 52,905 downwards.
TCGACGCCAGGAACAACGATGGGGGCAGTGGCGACAGTATTGAGCAAGAGACGAACTTGATGAGGCTTTTGAGCACCGTAGACGACCGTGATGAGGGATGGCCACTGTCGGCAAGGGGTATAAGCAACTGCCATCGTTGGGAACGACGACGGCGGCAGCGACGACGATGATGAATGCGAGAGGAGGCGTGAGAACCTATATAACAGTCAGCCAGCATACTTGGCGCACAGCGTGCCTTATGCATAATGATGAACACGTAAGACAGGCGGGCATCACTACGAGAAGGAGCGTGGGAAGGGAGGGACACGTGGAAGAGGTGTCACAGCTGTCTTTGCCGTCAGTCCAAAAGGGGCCGAAGGCGTGTGAACTCTGGAATGGGGACTCTCAGCATACAAGGTTAACCGAGGGATTTAGGGCAGTATTTAATGCTGGTGGTGGGAACATAGGCTAAACAAGCCTTATAAAGAATGATGACACCATTCGGCACCATTCTTTATAAGGCTTACGTCCTGGGAAAGCTAGGTGTTCATCTCCCTTCTTTTCGACAGAGTCCAGGACTGGTGCTATGGTAGGGTTGACGTGCCAAACCAAGAGTAAGTTTTCCTCCCATATCCCCTCTTCCTCAGTACCCAGACGAATCTGATTTCTGCACCCTCTCCTTCTACCAGTTCCACGATGATCCCGATTGGCAGAAGGTCCAGGATGGTGTTTTCTGTCGGCGTACGTGGTGACAGCTGGGCTCCACTGAATCCACTCTCGATCGAAGTTTATTCATCTCCTTCCCCCACACTGTCGAAATGTCACAAGAGTCCAGCTACCCCAAGAACTCCTGTCCCAATCTCCACTCAGTCTCCGGCTGCGTCGACCATCCAAAGCATAGTTCCTCTACTGGTACCTGAGGCTGCTCCGCAGCCTGAGCTTTCTGACCCAGTACAAATTTTTACGGACGCACTCGATGAATCGTCTCTCAACCAGCTTGGCAAGCAGATTTATCTCTTCTAATGCAGAATCATGAATGACGTCTCCAGAATCTTGCAATGGTGCCACTGAGCACCTTGTACAGGTGTTGAAAGCACACCAAGAGGGCCAAGAAACCTTGGTAGGGACACGGTGCTCATACTACAGCAGTTGCTCGCACTAATTTGTATCATAGAAATTGTCGTCTGTTTCGGACGAACAATTCGACGTCATTAACAACCTCGTTTCCCGATATCCAGGTGTTTGGGGCAAACCACGGTAAGTATCAACCATATTTTCTGCCAATCATGCTAAAAAAAATACCAGATTCTCCTACTTCAGTGATTGCAGTCTGCTTTTCCTGAAGTGGCCAACAGATGTACACAAATATTTGATCAACACCCTAGACGAAATGTTGTCTCAGGAGGGGAAGTACCTTCCCTTCCCAAAAGACCTTCTACATGTGCAAATTCATCACAACAAGGAGCTAAGAACAGGGACAAGTAAAGTTGTCCCCAACGTTTTGTTGTCATTTGGGGCGAAAGACGGCTCATCTGCTCCAATATTCCCAGTCGTCTGTCAAGTCACATTCACTCAGGTATCCACGGACACTCAAAGTGATCTCATCTCTCTTACAAAATCATTCAAATCTATTTGCATGGCTATCCTTATTGTCATTGAGGAAGACAGGCCTTACAAGAGCCTGACACAGAGAAATGATGCATGGAGGACCCTGTCTCATGAATATCTAGATTACGGTGCATTCATAAATGCAAGCTCCTACCATCATGGTTTGCCTGTGTCAACCATTAGCAGCTGTTCCCCTGGTTCCTCACCAGAACCTCTTCTTGTGGCTAGCCATGCATGGTGTGTGGTGAAGAAGGTATCCTACCACGTGTGGGTTAAAGCCCCTGGTGCTAAGAAGTTGGACATCAGCACCAATTTGGGTGATAATTACATACGCCACCTGCATGGGTACTCATTCAAATTTCAACAACCCTTTTCCCTGAATAGTAACCTGTGTGATATTTCAACTTTCTCCAGACATCACCTGGCAACATCAACAAGGCCAATGTTGAGGCCTTACTCCTCCGTGGTTTGGTTCAAGTCAAAGAATCCGTCATCATGCTCTGCAAGTCCCTCATCTGTGATGGTTGCTCTTCCTGCGACCTCATGCCCTTGATTTCCCATGAAGCTACTTTTCCCATATCACTGTGGTCATTTGATGAAGACATCCTACTGGGAATCAAGATGACAAGTCACAACCAATACAACAAATGGGTCACCGCGACCTTCCAAGGTTTGAAGCGCCGTCACAAGAGTGACTCAGAGGATGATGAAAACAGTGAGGATGATGGTGTTTCAAAGAAGGCCAAGATGGTTTGAAATCATACCATTCGACTGTCACTCCTAGCATCTTCTTCTTCTCCAGATGAGTATCTAAGTTCTTGTTATGTTGCGTGGGTATCACTGTACTCTGACTGTAACTGACAACACATGCATGCATTTCGGTTTCAGTGCCAAGTATCCAGGTGAGATTAGTACATAAAACATGACTGATTTCTCTCCACGAGCTGCAATGAGCAGTTCATACACCACTGCAACATGTAAACAGCCAACCCCCCTACCTGCCCCCATCTGGCACACGAGGGAACTTGCCCAGTCATATAAGGTTGGTGATGTCGTTTTTCTGGGACAGACTGAGATGCCTCCTCAGGTGACCAAAAGTTGTGCTAATCAAGACATCCCTGCTGTCATCCCCCCTGCTGCAACAGTGGCTGGGCCTGGGTCAGGTCAACTCTCACTTCCAGGACTCGCAGGTGAAAGTCAAGGGACTCAAGGCTGACGTCCTCATCATCCTCATCGCCCCCCCACCCGCTTCCATGAACCAATGGGCTCTGGTGGCGCTGGTAATGTCAATCCACCAACACTTGCATCTCCCACACTTCAGAATGACATCGAAAATATGGAAGAGGTATTCAATCTGGACAATATTGGGAGTGATGAAGAAACATCCATCCCCAGGCCTCAAGGGGATCAATACGCCGACAACTTATGCTCAGACATTGCAACCGACCCACTTATGACGACCCAGTTGTCTCAGAAACAGGTGAGCACACAGACAGCAGCGGACGTCATGTACTTCTTCCCAAAGGACAAGGCTGTTGGTGATCAGGTTTTTTGTGCTATATGCGAGTAAGTTTCCCACTCAAAGTTCAAAGCTCACATTACAACTCTAATCTATATACCAGCAAGATGAAGAAGGATGCCCCGACAGAGTTCCCATCCAATCAGAGCTATTCCTATCGCATTACAACATTGAACAAGTCAAAGCGAGTTCACATTGAGAAATACCACCTCGACCTCTATCTCAACTTAGCTGAGGAGAACAATTGGCTTATCTGGTTAGAGAATGTTAGACTGGCTTTCAAGTCAGGTTATACCTACAGTACCAGACAATTCACCAAGCCCTTGCTGCGCCAAATGCTTCGATTTGAGCACCCCCACCATTGAACTCAAACCAAGGTGATAATGAGGATGCATCCTTACCTTTTAGAACACCCTTGGAGAGCGGTTTACCACCATACTCACTCCCAGTGTTACACCAGTATTTGATGCAATTTATTGTGGCAGACAATCAGGTATGTTGAATATTTTCACACCATCTCAACACATTTCACTTAGTGATTGCACAGTCAATCAGTGTTGTTGAATGCCCAGAATTTTGGCAACTTCTGCTTCTTCTCCGCCAAGACCTGAAGGACGCCCAGATCCCATGCTGCACGAAGATGCATGAGCTGATCATCGAGGCTTGGAGACAATATTTCATAAGCATAAAAGAGGATCTAGCTGTACGTTGACCTCGCACATCCCCACCTAATTAACGCTCAGCCACTTGCACAGAAAGCTGAAGGCAACATGTCATTCACAAGTGATATATGGATGGATGAGAACATGCAACCCTTTCTCATGTTAACAGCACATTGGATTGCCAAGGGTGACCAACCAGGCACTCTCAGGATGAAAGCCGGGTTGATTGCTTTCCACCACTTCCCTGGAAGTCACACAGGGGTAAATATCACAAAGACTCTCTTATGCCTGCTGGATCGTGCAGGCTTAACTGACAAAGTACATACATGACATTCATTTTATCAGAATTACCTGGTACATATGACACTCACCTTTCACCAGATTGGCCACTTTACTTTCAACAACGTGAGAAACAATGACACAGGCATGCAAGAGCTGTCTCACCTTCTCACTGAGCGCAGGATTCATTTTGATCCTGTTGATAGGTGCATAATGTGCTTCCCGCATATTCTTAATCTTTGCTTGGGCCACGTCGCTGATCAGTACATGGACGTCGATTTCAAGACTGTCAACAATGCTTGGGTTGACCCCCTTCATCTGAATGTCATGGTCAACAAAGACACCTATGTATGTCAACACCCTTCATGAGGACCCAATCACTCTTGGCCGTGATGTTGTTCACATCATGCATGCTTCGAGCCTCCATCGTGAAGCGTTTGACAACACCCTGGACACTGGCAATCAAATGAATTGGTTCACTGACAAAGATGGTAATCCAACACAGCTCCCCGCATTCGAACTGATAAGAGACGTGAAATCCCGCTGGGATTCAATCTACTTCATGATCAATCGGCTTTGCATCCTTAGGCAGGTATGTAATGGCCACATTTATTTTCTCTTCTGAGTTTCCTGCAATCACACAGATTCACACTGACTTGCACCCTCAGGCTCTCAATTATTTCTTTCAGGCCCCAGCACATCAGGACATCACTCACTAAGGCCTCAACAAAATGCAGTGGCTCATGTTAGAGGACTTGGAAACAGTCCTCGAGGTCAGTGTTTTTGGACTGTCGCTTGTCAGTGGGGTACTGTTGATGTGTTATACTGTCGATAGATTCCTCATACAGCTCAGCAAACCATGTCAAGCGAGAGCTTGCCTCTCCTATCTCATGCTGTACCATCGTTCGAAGCCATAATCGTTCAGTGGGAGCACCTTCAGAAGTCAGCACCATGCTGTGCACCTTTCATTGAGATTGGCCTCAAAACTGCAAAGGATTATTATCAACACATGGGCATTGTGGATATAATGATGGCAGGCTGTATCGTGAGGCAAGACGTGATGTGTGTGGATTAGGATGGCCCTGATGAGTTGCAGGCCTGGCAGGGGGTTTTGGCACTGCAGATGGCTTGATTGCATTTTGGTCACCTGGTTTGTGTAGGCCATTCATCTAGGTTTTCAAAGTTAGCAAAGGTTGGGTCAAAAGAGAGTAGACTTATGTACATGCTCTAAAACAACCTTCTTCACTTTGGCGACATCACTCTGTGTCCAGTTTGCCTCAATCCAGCTGAGACACATGCAAGGGTCAATTACTATAACATTGTGAATACGAGGATGTAGTGTAGAGTTGACCACATACACATCGCAACTGCATATGCATTTGTCTTCCCCACCACCCACTGTACAAACAGTCAAGCAAGAATTTATGTTGTATGTCACAGCCTCCTGTTCTCCTGAGGGGACGGATCCTTTGTCGTTCTGGGCAGTATGTGCATAGTTTTGTTGACTAGTTCTCACTAAATTTGTACCTGATGCCATGAAATTTTTTAGGTTTCCCGCAGCACCTATGTACCCTACTCTGTATCATATCGCTATGGACTACCTCCCAATCCAAGCATCAGCCATGCCTTGTGAGTGAGTATTCTCATCAGGTGGCAAGACCATGATGAAACGACAAAATCGAATCAGTCCAGTCCTGATGGAAGCACTGCAAATGGTAAAGTTCTTCCTCAAAAAAGAACAGCTAAATTTCACCAAAGGATGGGTAATGTCAATGGCAGAGATGGCTGTCAATGTGAATGACGATGATATTCTGGCGGCAATTGTCACAAACAATTTGAACCGTGACAGGGTGGGACTGTACATTGATCACATCATCGGTGTGATTGGAGATGAGGAAGGTGATGACAGTGATGACACTAGCTGAGCTACTGTTGACTCACACAGAACCTGAGTACTTGCATGGTAACTTAGCTCACTCGCAAAGTGGTAGCACTGTATCATACACAATCAAGTTGACCATTTACAAAATGTTAACCGTGCTATATCTACTGTACTCAGCAGCCAGGTCAACTGGTGCGTCACACTGTGCATATGTACTTCCAGACAACCTAAGGCTAGTACCTCTCTAGACCCCTTTGCCTACCTGTGGCAGCATGGCGATGTCTTCTCCAACTTGCTGTTTCCATCCATGCCCCCATCTGGCCTCACCATGGTATCACCACAAGCCACTGACCGGTTGCCACCCCTCTGACAAGTCTATGCAAATCCACCATGTTGCAGCCTTCACTCGTGTCTTGTACACGTTAAAAAATATTGAGTGGGAGACTAGAACTCACGATTTAGGTGAGTCACCCACCTGATGTCCGAATGCATTCTCAGCTGACAGTTGGGTTTGTTAGGAATGGTGCTACTGCAGCTACTCAGATGCAGCTTACCCCAGCTTTGCCAGCAATGCAGTTATTATAGGAATGATGGGGTTATCTGCCGACGAGTCATTGATGCACTTATGTTTAATTCTCTCGAGTCTCAACTTTGCAAGGTGCAACATTGATGGTGGGTCTGGTGATGGTGAACATGGGCAGCCTCACCCAGAACTACATACATGGAAGTGTACTCTCAATAGATAGAGTGAAATTCATTGCTGTATTCCATATACATTAGCATACTAGTGTCAGCAGCAACACTATTAGGGTACTGTTCTATGGGTACTCATTGCCGGCTTGAGTCGACCCAAAGCTGACTAAGCCGGCTTAAGCTGACAGCCAGAGTCGGCTATTCGACAAGCCGGTGACCTGACTCAGCATGCATAGCCACTGGCTCGGCTATGGCTCAAGCCAGCTAAAAGCCATAGCTGCAGCAACACTACAGCGGTTAGAATGGCGACTGGATAACCACGGCCTGTGAGATTGATTGCAATGAGTACGGACTACATACTGGAACTGTAGTTGTTTTCCTGAATTGCTGCAATGGATAACTGTAGATCAGAGGACATGCTTGACGGATCCAAACTGAGAGCTGCTCAGAGATGCAATGGACAGGAGGACACTATGGAAATTATTCTGCTCGACTGATAGGTTTATAGGGAGATGAATTCACTTGTTAGCAATAGACTCGGAACACCATGGCGGTGATGCGGCTACACCCTGCAGCCTGATCATGATCAGCATCAGATCTGCTGATTTCATTGGCTGGCTAGAAGTAAGCGAGGCTCGTGACTATTCTTCACCCTTGTCATGTGATACGCATCTAGTTTGTTGGTCCCCCGTCCCCATTTTAAATTGGACATATATTATACATTGGTTACTATCCCGTTGCCTGCACGAACTTAGACATTGATTCTTGACACCTCCTCGATGTCTCCTGTCCCCTCGTTCTGCTCACAATCTGCCTCCACGTTCTCCGCATCGTCGCTCTGCACACCAGCAGCAAACACCATCGGTCCTCCGGTAGCACCGTGGCTGGATGACGCAAACCAGCCAAACCCAGTATCGACCCCACCTCCACAGCCTCTTTGGGCATCGTGTGCATACAACACCCGTATGCTGATGATGAATCGAGGGGTTAGAGCGTACACGGGCACGACCGACAAGATGCATGTTAGTATGAACCGCCAGCCAGTGTTTGGAATGTCTCCCATATAACCCAATAGAGTGACGAGGTTCTGCAGGAGGATCCTGTCACAAAAACGTTTCAGTTGTGTGGTGATTTCATCAGTGAGACAAGCGATTTAGCGGTTGACAATAGACGAGCAGGGTTGGGGACTGGACATACGCAAAAAAGTAGAGGATGCCCTGGTTGACGAGCAGGGTTATGTACCGGCTGAGACGCCACCGTTTTGTGGCGCGGCGCATTTGAAGTGACTGTCTCATGAACTGGACGACGGCGAGAATGCACAGCACCGCAGCAAACATCATCTGCAAAACATTAGTCACAGAGACCGCAACGAGTATTTTGGCTTGATCCATGCAAATTGAATATTCCAGTACTTGAACGGTGAACCCTGGCCGTCGGTTAGTATAGCGTACTCCTGACATCAAGCCAGAGCCAACACACATTCGTAATTGTTTGGAGTGGTGAGGACAGCAGCAGCTACCACCATGGAGACGATCTCGATGAAAAACATGACGAGAAGTACGCCAAGGATCAGCCTTGATCGACTGTACATCGCCTGTACACGCAGGATCATGACGACTACAATCGCCATCACCAACATTTCTGGATCAGAGGAACCCGAACTCACAATCAGCTGCGGCAAGAAAGAGGATATATGTCCAATTCTTGCTATAGGCAAATACTTCGCCTTCAAGCGCTCGTGAAAAGAAGATAAGTGAAATGCTTCGAGTGAATGCTCACAACTGTTTCACTGGTATCAGACATATCTCAAACATATGGCAACGGTGGCAGGCCCAATACGTACATCTATGGGAACATAATGATCATATCCATTAGTACCGATAGTTTGGGGACATACCTTTGCAGGACCAGGTATGAAACTACTCCCCACTTCCGCAGAGGTTAAAGCTCGGTCGGATTCATATTTTATGACTCAAGCTTACTGAGACCATCGTACCTGGTGCACACTCGAGGTCAACGTTCAGCACGTGCATTACATTAGCCATGAGCTCACGCCAAATCATATAGTCCACAATAACGGACCTGTCAAAGTCTTGTCAGAAGACCTCCTAGTACTCAGTGAACTACCAGGTGCGCACAACAAGGTACATGGTCGACACCCAAGACCACGGTTTGTGCTGTGTTCTTGTCAGAATTGTGTCCACTCGGGAAACGAATGCGCACGGACCCAGATGTACTCTACCTTCATTGATTTTCAGTCAGCAAACCTTTCTGCGCATGACAGAGAACCTGAGGACACAACTCGTACCTCTTTCGGAAAGACCAGGACTTGCAATGGGTCAGTTTGTCCCGGGCTCACATTGGAATAGGGCCTCCAGCTCACTGTAATCATACGCAACAGCGATTAGGACAGTGACTGGATAACCGCGGCCTGTGAGATTAATTACCACGAGGGCAAACGCACGTACGAGAAATGTAGTTGTTTTCCTGAATTGTCGCGATGGCCGATTGTACGTCGGATGTCATGTTCTTGATGGGTTCAAACTAGGAGCTACTCGGAGGCGCGACAGATAGGAAGATGCCATGGGAGTTACCCTGCTTGGAGTGGTAGGTTTATAAGGCAATAAATTTATCTGTTGATGGCAGGCTCGGAACACCTCGTTACGGCGGTCAGGCAGCTACATATGGTCAAATGAGCGTTAGTGCACACTGTGGAGCCCGGTCGTGATCAGCATCAGATGCGCTGATTTCCTTAGCTGGCTAGGAGCGAGCGAGGGTCGCAATTGTTCCTCACCGCTGCCATGCTTCAAATGTGGCTCGAGCTTATCAATTCCGAATCTGATACTGGCATACAGTATATTGTCTCTCTACGACACATTCAGTGTTCGGTGAGCACATATTGTGATTCAACCTAGACTAAGGGACGTGTGAGTACACTACAGTATGTCAGTAAGTAGGAAAGGTGTGTGTGTAGCTAGTGGCTTACCTCCAGTCGTAGTGGAACGAGACTGAAGAGCCATGAAGCGAAGTCGTGGGTACTAAAGAATGAACGGTGTCCATATATGGTAATGTAGGATATGTACGTAGCGAATGGTAATGAAAATATGTATCTGCGGACCACATAGAGCCCACCTCTCCTACTATGCTGCTCGAGCCCGGTATGAACTTGAAGCTGTAGCTTGGAGCGACAATCTGTGGTGATTGGGAGTATTAATGGCGTAAACGCACCAAGATAGGCAATTTATTCAGAACCCGGAATGAGCGCTTGAATGAAGATCACCATTCGATTCTATCTGATGTGATACCGGGGTCAAATCACTATCGCTCGTCATTGCGGCGGTCATATTGCTGAGGACTTGCCCATAGCAAACAGTGACTACCTCCAAAAAACAACTGGTATCGTACCCAGTTCGTGCATCTGAAATCCGAAATCTCGTCATTGTCACCGCATACACGTATACAAGGAACGAAATGACCGACACTCATTACCCCGTGTACATTTGGATGACTATCGAACATGCACGCGAGAGTGCGTGCAGGTCACCTCAATCAATGATGCGAACGATGCAATGGACGGTACCGAAACGCATAGTACTCGGGCAAGAATCCACTGAGTGGGATAGCCGTGCAGTAGGACTAGACAGACCAGTTAGTCTCTGAATTAGGTAAAGTGAGGAAGCCTAGTTCACGAAATAGTAGATGTGTGTAGCCAAAATGGATCGGATTGGGGTGGCAGGTTGATACGGTAGGTGGGCCGCCCTCATTGTATCTTGTGATCCACTGCACGATGTTGCAGCTGCCTGGAATCGTTGACATATCCGGCGCTCGTCGGTTATACTTATGCGTGCGAAAAGGGCATCGACAGGCACACCTCCAGCATTCATCTAACCGCCGTTGTACATCAGCCACACCGACCATGTCATTCGCCTCTCAACCAGGTTCGACAGTCGACACGTACGACGGACCAGGCAAGACGCGTGGGCAAACACAATGCTCAGAGGGGCAGTCGCATTGCCATTTTCAGAGTTGGGGGGCGCTCCACCCGATGGACGACGGGGACGAAAGCGAGCACGGTAGGGGCGACAGATGAGGAAGGGGTGTTTGTGGCGGGGATGATATATAGGTGCTGAGACAACGAATGAGTCATCGGCCGGTGCACCGTCAACACAGAAATCCCATCCAGACCATACGCTCTCGACACCATCCCAGGGGCACATCTACGCGCGCCGTTCGAAGAGTTGGAAAAGGTATGGCTGTGGCTATACCCAGTGAGACGGGAAACAGGATGGTGGAGGTTAAGATGAGACAAGGAAATTCGGTTCCATCCGGAGCTTTGGGGTATTCGCTGGGTTGGGATACTGAGGAAAGCAGCGCCGTCCGAGTAAACGATGTTGAGTACGGGAAATGAGTGGGAAGCCGCATGGGACGCGAGCGAGAGAAGAATCGTGCACGAGACTGGTAAAGGCTAGGGAGGAGTGGTACGAGTTGACCAGGTTGACCTGCGGTGACCCGGGTAAGCAAGAAAAATACCGAATTTGGGAGTGTTGTGGCATTGTAAAGCCTCGCTTGGGCTTTTTGAGCAGCGGGATGTCTGCAAGTTTCGTCGGACTCGGACTTTGAGCCAGTCTGATCCGCGCCGCCATCAGCGCACGCCGAAGAACAAACGAGTCTTTATGAAGTTCACCGGTTATTTGCTTCGCTGCTCGTGGTTGTTTGTGAGGCAAGCAAGGTCGCATATCCATAATGCTTTCAGTCAAGACCCAACACGCACATCGCGTATCTCACACGTCCTGCTCACGGAATTACAACGTGGTCGGGTAACGTTTTTCTCGTATAGCCATCTTCTGTCCTATCTCGTTTCCATCTCTTTCTCCTGCCAATAGCTGACTTGTTCCTTCCACAGTTTCCTCGTATTGTCGCACATCGGAACGTCTCGGGTCTTCCTTGCCCTTGCCCCAAGTGTTTCTGCGCTCTCGCGCACGGCCCAAAATGACCACGCTTTTCGCTGAGGTATCTTGACCCCTGCATCTCGGATTGTCAGCGGGAGCAGTCGCACTCAAACATGAGGAAAGGAGGTAGCAAATCGAACCGGTCCTTTGGAGGGGTCTTGAGCATCGGTACCAACGGGAGGCACCGTAGAGGCCTAACGCGTTGACCGTAACCGTGACAAGCACGTCGTGCTTACGACTGACTCTTTTGTTCTGTCGGTTAGATGAACCAGTTTCTGCACCGTCAAACTTGGACCCCCAAATCGGTTCCTCAAGACATTGGTTTTTTCCGCTCGATTTCTTCCCTCGCGCAGCTGAAGCCGTCAACGTCGCCGAGATACGCAAACTGAGCCACGACGTCTGCAACATGAACCCCAAATGCACCCAGATGGTGGTGACGAACTGGAATCTAGGAGAAGGAAGTACACGCATTACGTCTCGTCCTCGACAATACTGAGAAAACGCACGTGAAATTGATACAAGATGAAGTCCGGTCCACTCGGGAACATCTCGAAGCAATCTATGTGCCCGAACTCAAGTCCCATCCAGAGCTCTCGGTACGGCTGACGCATTCGAAAACGGAACGGCGGGCGAAGGGGTGCAACATTGGCGTGAGGAGTTGGACGAGTGTCATCGGTCCGGGACCGAGGGCCCGAAGCTGGAGGAATCGTGTACGTGCGCACCGGCTTTGGAGTGGTCTTTACGCTGACACTCACTTTTCGTTTCTCTTGTTTTCGGTAGGTCAGAACCAGAGCTCCCACCTAGTCTGGACACGACACCTGCGATGGTGAGCAGAACGAGAAGGCCGCCGACGCGCAAGACAGTCTTCCCGTTATTCTCGTTGCCGGTGGAAGCGCTGCAAAAGTAAAGAGGACGGCCCGGGCTGGCCCCGCTTCAGCAACGATCGAACGTGCTGATGTCGACGAAGGGCAAACGGTACCTGGGGATGGCCGTCGGAGGATGACGACAGTAGAAACGGGTGCGGACGTCGATCTCGGTCCCCAAGCAGCGCTCGCGAACCATCGTGGGGAAGATGAGAAGGGGAAGGGAGCGGTAAGAGAAGAAGGGCACCAGACGCTGATACTAACGAGGCTGACGGTAATTCCAGATGTCCCAGGAAACGCATCCGTTCGGGGTTTATTGGTCTCCCCCGTTCCCGTTTTAAATTGGACATGTATTGGACATTGGACTCTACCCATTCCCGTACGAGCCCAGCCATTAATCCTTGATACCTCCTCGATGTCTCCTGTCCTCTCGTTCTACCCGCCATCCGCCTCTACGTTTTCCGCGTCATCGCTCTGCATACCAGCTGCAAACACCATTGGTCCTCCAGCAGCACCGTGGCCGGCTGACGTAGACAAGCCGAACCCACTGTCGATCTCACCTCCACGTCTCCCTTGGATATCGTGTGCATACAACTCCCGTATGCTGATGATGAATCGTGGGGTTAGAGCATACACGGGCACAGCTTCCACGATACCCGTTAGTAACTGCCACCCGGTGCCTGGAATGTTCCCCACGTAGCCAAGTAGGCCGACGAGGTTCAGCAGGAAGATCCTGCGATAAAAAAAAAATTCAGTTATGGTAGCTTCGCCAGTAACACGATTTTTTAGCGATGGGTTTAGGTTGACAACAGAGGAACTGGGCTGGGGACTGGACATACCCAGAGAAGTAGAGGGTACCCTGGTTGACGAGCAGGTTTATGTACCGGCTGAGTTGCCATTGTTTCGTGGCGCGATGCATTTGAAGTGACTGCTTCACGAACTGGACGACAGTTAGCATGCACAACACCGCACCAAATATCATTTGCAAAATGTTGGTTACGTAAACCACAGTGAGGGTTGTGGCTTGCTCTGTGCAAATTGAATATTCCAATACTTGAGTGGTGGACCCTGAACTGTTCATTAGTATAGCGTACTCCTGCCCTGAGCGTCAAGCCAGAGCCAACGTACATTTGTAATTCTTTGGATTGGTGTAGACAGTAGCAGTTACCACCACGGAAATGATCTCAATCAAAAACATGATGAGGAGTATGCCAAGGATTAGCCTTGATCGATTATACATCGCCCATATGCGCAGGATCATGACGACTGCAATCATCATAGTCAAATTTTCCTGATCGGGGGAACTTGGTTCTCACAATCAGCTGCGCCAAGAAAGAGGATGTATACCCAACCCTCGCTATAGGCAAATATTTCGCCTTCAGGTATTCAGGAAAAGAAAGCTGGCGAAATGCTTCAAGTGAATACTCACAACTGATTCATGGTATCAGACACGCTTCGAACGTGTGACAATGATAGTGGGTACAATACGTACAACTATGGGAACACATGACCCATAGGCACACTTGTTAGCCTGAATACCGATAGCTTTGGGGACATACCTTTGCAGGACCAGGTATGAAACTACTCCCCACTTTTGTCGAGGTCATTGAAAGCTCAACGAATTCACATTTTACAACTCGGACTTACTCAGGGAACTGTACCTAGTGCATGCTTGAGGTCAACATTCAGTACATGCATTATGACAGCCACAAACTTACGTCAAATAATATAGTCCAAAATAACGGACCTATCAATGACTTGTTAGAAGACATTCTAGTGCCCAGTGAACTAGATATTAGACACACACAACAAGGTACATAGTCGAAACCCAGGTCCATCGTTCGTGCTGTGTTCAGCTTGTCAGGAACGTGTTGACTCAGAAATTTGACTGCGCACCGACCCAGATGTACTTTATCTTCATTAATTTTTCTGTCAGTGAAACCTTTATGTGCATGACGGAGAGTACACAAGTTTACCTCTTTTGGAAAGACGAGGACTTGCAATGGGTCCAAGTCAGTTTGTGGCTCACTTTGGAATGGGACCTCCGACTTACTGTAATCATATGCGACGGCGGTTAGGACAGCAACTAGATAACATATGAGACTGGTTACCACGAGAGCAGACGCACATACGGGAAATGTAGTTGTTTTCCTGAATCGTCGCGATGGACGACTGTATATCAGATGACATGCTCTTGATGGATTCAAACTGGGGGCTGCCCAGGAGTGCGATGGATGGGAAGACGCTATGAAGGATATTCCGCTTGGAGCGGCGGTAGGTTTATAGGGCGATGAATTCATTTATCGGCAGTGGACTCGGAACACCGCATCATGGCGGTCTGGCGGCTATGGTTAAATGAACGTTACGACCGCGTTGTGAGAGTTCAAGTGATTTAACTTGCTTGCCTTGACTATGGCCTGATCGTGATCAGCATCAGATGCGCTGACTTCGTTGGTTGGCTAGGAGCAAGCGAGGGTGGTGATTGTCCTTCACTCTTGCCATGCCTCATCAGCGCCGGAGGGATGCTGTACCGATGGGCCAGGTGTACCCTACCAAGGGGGTTAGCTGTATTTGCCGCGTCAATGTCATGAACGCGGCTCGTACTTGCCAATCCCAGTTTCAACGTGTCTCTACGACACAATCAGTGTTCAGTAAGTACATATGACCCACTTTCCCACTATGCTGCTCGAGCCTGGAATATGAACTTGAAGCTGTACTTCGGGAAATTACCAAGATAGGCAATGTATTCAGAGACCGTGGCACGACCGTTTGAGCAACTTGATTACCATCTGATTCTACCATCACTCATCATTGCGGCGGTGGCCGCTGCTACACTGCTGATAACTTGCCCAAAGCAAGCGGTGACTGACTATCTCCAAAAACAACTAGTATCGGATCCAGCTCGTGTATTTGAAATCCGAAATCTCGTCATAGGCATCGCATATACAGAGAACGAAACGACTGTATGACCATCGGAGATGCAGATGAGAATGCATGCAGGTTACCTGGACCATCGGAAGCGATGAGGTTGGTCAGAAGATCGAGAGTAATGGAATAGACGGCACCGAAACGCATCGTCCGAAAAATCCAAAGTGGGATGACTGTGCAGTAGGACCGGACGGACCAGTCAGTCACGGTGTTAGTAAGGTGAGGAAGCCTAGTCCACGAAATGGTAGATGCGTGTGATCGGACCTTGCAGGCGGAGCCAGTCAAATGGCCCGGGCGAATTTGGGTTCAAACTAGGGATGTTGTAGGCATGGGGTGCGGAGCAAATTGGTCGTCGACGGTGCGAACCAAATCAGGCAGTGTGGAGAATCGATGGCGGTCCCTGTAAGAATTTCCATACATACAGAGGGTGAACGTACTCAATCTCTCCCTTCTGTTCGAATGAGATGACCGAGATGGACCCATGTCCACGCGGAACGTGCAAACCTGACGCGGCGGGAAACACATTTCAAGCCGGAAAACACATCATTACTCGCACTACGGGATACTTGGGAAGAGATGGCAATTGTAAATCATGCTCGGTGTGTCAATGGAAAGTGCCTGCGAGATTCTCCCAAAGGAGCAAAGTACACGTGGGTTAGTTGTAAATATTGATCTTTGTAGGTCCCATTTGACTCACGCCAGCGTCTCGTGCATGCCCGCCTATTGTTTTTTTAGGGTCTTGTTCTCGGTTGTGACGACACCACAGCAAGTGCACGCCGTACACAGGAAATTTAGTCGCATCTGTCAACTATAGTGGAACACATGGGTGATGGAGGCGCAATAAATTGCCGCCATCTTGGGTCCAACGGACAACACCATCTTCTCCCCATATGACTCCGTCTTCCACCAGCAGACAGGTACTAGGGGATGCCTTGGACGAGGTAATTCAAGTCATCCGACAAGAGTATGATAATTTCTGCTCTGAACTATGCGAAGCGGACCAGAAGAAGTTCCGACAAGTCAACGTGAATTTAACTCTATTGCATATCATTCCTTTATTATGATTCTAACGTTTTCCCCCTAGGAACATCTCTGTGCAAAAGTAAGAGCCAGGTTCAGCCGAAAAGGCGGTCTGCTTGGGTCAACAGCTTCGAGCCCGACGGGCGAGGGAACGCCACCCGAAAGAGATGCAGCAGGCACCCAGGATAGTCGAGACTATACGCCCGACATGTGCGAGGCCATCGATACTCTTCGTAGGCAGCTCCGTTTCTTTCTTTCTCATCGTACTGATTTTGTCAGGCACTGGTGACCTCGAACCAAAGGGTGATTCTTCCATTCGAGCACAGAGAAGATCCCCGCCCCCTCCGCCATCACCGCGAGGGGTGGCAAGAGCCCCTCTTTTATCAGAAACCGTCGCCACCAGCTCGGGTAGCGGGTCCATTACCTCTTCTGTTCCACCTCGAAGAAGGTCTCCCCCAGCTCCGCCATTTCCGCGAGAGGAGGCAAGGGCCCGACTTTTATCAAAGACTACCGCCGCTAGCCTCGGTAGTGCGCCTGGTACCTCTTCTGTACCGCCTCAAAGGAGGCCTGCGCCAGTTCCACCATCGCCCCAGCGAGTACCATGGTCGAGCACCTCACTCCTCTCGTCGGAGACTGCGAGTGACAACCCAGGGAATGGGTCTCATCGTCGTTCTCGATCCGTTAACGGAATTGTATCTCTACCTCCACAACCAGGGGTCCATTCGCCAATTATCATTGGTCCCTCTGGGTCCTTGATTTCCGACCCTGCTGCCATCTCCAGTCTTGTTGATCAAATTACCAAGCTTATATCTCCGGTCATCAAGAACATGCCAGTGCCTAAACAGACTCACGGCCAGCACGGACGAAGGTTTAGTGAAGCCTTTGTCACCAAGACCAATTGTGTAGACATTAGCGGTTCGACTGTCCGTGGCTTGACGATGAACAATGGAGGACGAAATAATTCTGGGGCTGGTGCGTTTTTCTTGTCGTTTTCCCTCGACCTTTCTTGGTTTCTAAACCTGATTTGCAGTCATTCAGGAGATGTTACCTCCGTAACACGTCCCGCGACATTAGTCTGAGGCCTCCCGGTCTTTCCCGTACCTTTTTGACGGGCTGTTGGATAAAGGACTCTCTGTCTTGTATTTGCTAGATGAATGTATTCCGGAAACACTTGGTAATAATGACTTCAGCGTTATCAGATTCAGGCTCAGCCTTCAGTTCAGTTCAGGACAGCTCTTTGTCTGCCAGCGACTCTGCGCTCGTGGAAACTTCCCAGATTCCAAGTATTTCACCATTGTACTAATTTGAGGTTCCCCAACTAGTTCACAACCCGGGTGGGTTGATATCATCAAGCCTGAAGACATTATTTTGATCGAGAATAAACTTGAAGGCCGGTGATCGATTCATCCTCGAATAGACGCTGGCGGGAAAGGACCTGGAAAGCGGTGCATGTGTCATCATCTGTTGATCCTTGTAGGTCCCAATTGACATGCCGCAACACTTCACGCCCTTCCCTACTTATTGTGTTCTGGAAGCTTCTCTTGTTCTCGGTTGCGAGGTACCACAGCATGTGTGTACGACAGGACACGCGGATTCCAGCATCGCCCGACTATAGAACAAGCATGAGATGAATAAATTGCCCTCGCCTCACGGCGAACTGGCAGCAGTCTCGTCGTTTCCCTCTCCGTCTCTCCACCTGAACGGCGCTACCTAAACATGTTTTCGCCATCCGTCTCTAGACAAGCCGAGGACGTCCTGGACGACGTTCTTCGAATTATTCAAGACGACTACGCGCGACCCCATTGTGCGCTGTTCGAAACAGAGCGCAAGAATTTCGTGGAGGAGGAAGAAGAGTAGGCAGAGTCTCCCACAGGAGCGCGATCCACGATACTGACGAGAACAATCTATTTATAGACTGAGGGAGCGTATCAAGAAGATAGATGGCTCGGCGTCAACGTCTTCGATCTACAGCTTGCGGAACCTGATCGGTTTATCTTCACCGCAGGCGTCGCAGTGCCTCAAGGATGCGGAAGCGCTCCGCAAGCGCGTCAAGGTGGGTTGATTGGTTCACAGCACTGTTTACAGTCATGGTTCTGACTATCCTCGGAAGGGTGATATTAACGAAAAGCGGAGGGGCACTCTCACCGGAAGGAGTAGTCTGTGCGGTTTACCCTCCAACTCGATGGGTGGGCGACTCCCGGTGGACGATACTTCTAATCCAGCAACTGAGATAGTAACATCACCACTCAGCATGCGGTGTTCTATCTCAGAGGTCCCGGAATTGAACGTGGATTCTAGTCCAGACTTTAAGCTCAATATCGATGATGCGATGAATACACCACTCGGTAAGCAGTTCCCCTTTCCCTCCTTCCATTATATTCATGGATTGTCAGGACCAACGAGTGACTGGCAGATGAGCGACTTTTATGATGGTATCCAACCTGAGAGGATATCACCCTCGCCCTCGCCCTCACCGCAAATGAGACGAGTAGCAGCATCGAGCATCTTGGAGACGCCTGGGTCTCCTCGTCGCTCTCACTCCCTCAGGGGGTCGCCCCGGCCCTCGTCGCACTCCCCCAGGAATTCAAGGATTCATTCATCCCGTTCACCTGTCTCAGCACTTCTTGACCCTGCCATGGTGCCTTCCTTTGCAAACTTTCCTCAGGAAGTAAGTCGGATTATAACTTGATCGTCAAGGATTTACTTGAGCAGATGTACGATCGGCAGGGATTGGGAGAGAGTCAGGACTACGTCACCATGACTAATTGTGCCAATATTCATGGTTCGACCGTCGAGGGCCTGACCCTCAACAATGGCGGAACCAATAACTCTGGTGCCGGTGCGTTTCTTCGTTGTCTCCTTCCTTCGATCCCTTCTAAACGTGATTTGTAGTCATTCACAAAATGTTGCCTCAACGTTATCCCTAAAACGTCGCGTGATTTTGAGCATACTCGTCCTCTCTGTATTGTCTTGGTGAGGGGAGAGTCCTGTACCATACTTGTTGTATCAAGTCTTACCTACATGGGGAAGTGCCCGAACATAAACTAATGCGCAAAGGGGCTCGGATACCTTCCTATGCGTTTCTTTAACAATTTGTTGGACAAAGGACTTTTTGTAATCCAACTACTGGATGAATGCATTCTGTGCGCACACCCCGTTTCTTTCCATATACATCAGAGCGAGCACGAACATATCTTCCAATGAGCATGATATCCCATGTAAGGTAGTAAAATAACAGACTCGGCCTTCGAGTGAAAGCCCAGCTGGTTTACAACCTTGTCATCCGCCCATCCAGATCATGCTCGCCGACTTCGGGAATTCTCAGCTGCGTCAGAACACGCCAGCTCCGCTCGTGAAAAGTTCATTGTCGTTACCCTTGGAAGAAACCGGGGATACAGAACCTGTTACTGCAAAGTCCTTAAGGAAACAGGCTGACAGACACCGTGCACTGCGATCAAGCGAGATGAAGTTCTGCAGGAAATCCGGAAGATACCTGGTTTCGAGCGATTCCTCCTTCACAAACGGTTTGATCAGTGGGGTTCCTCAGCATACTCTGGACCATTAGTAGGTGTTTTTTGCTCTATTAGTGTAGGGATGGCAGTGCGTAAATCTTAAGCTTTAGCGATCTGATCGTACACAAGATTTCTCAAACTCCGATTTTACGGTAGACATGAAGTTTGTAACTCGTCTATGAAAACTGTTAGCAGTGTCATGAGAGTTTCGCTGGATACAAACCAGTAAGTGTAGGGAGGTAATGGAAGCTGTGTTTTCGGCATCCGCCACTCATCAGTTCAGTATAACTTTTGCCTTCAACAAGATCTCCAAGTCGTCTCTTTTCGCTTCTCCTAGTGGCATAACGCCAAACCCCAGTCTGGTGCATCCTAGTACCCTGTTGGAGGCACGAGTGTCCACGCTGAGTAGTGGCGTGTGGGAATCGGCGACCGCAGGGTCAAATTCACTGCCAGCTTTCATGTTGTACACGCGATACATACGCTGCACGTTACTCGTTTGGATGTAGTCCTGTAACTCAATCGCCTTTGAAATAGTCATCGTCACCGAGTCCTCGAACGCCGTAAGGATGTTGGAGAGATTGATTGAGACGGCCGGAGGGAGCAGCATAGGGACGAAGTTGCGGACGGCCGCGAGAAATTCCTTCGCTGTGCGCTTCGCGTATGTGCGGTCATCGATCCGCGATCTATAGTGGGAATAGGTCATTGAGCGCCAGCTCGCGATTGATTGGGGGGGATCTAACCTCGATCAGACTTGTGTGCCATCCATGACTCTCCAGTATAAACTCACCGGAGCGAATGATACTGTAATACAATCCAAGCAATTCATTATTGCTCTTCTCGTCAAGTCCAGGGGCGAACGACCCAAATACTCGTTCATACAGCTTTGCATGGAAGAGACACAATATGCATGGTAGTATGACACTCGACCCTTGAGCGCCTTCGCCGATCTTGGAAGAGATGAACTCCACCACAATGGGATTCTGTCGATCGAGGTGGTGCGCGAATACACTCCCGGCCAAGTCATACGTAAAGTGGTTTGGACGGAACCATGACGTGAGGTCCTGTGCCACCTTCTCAATGTCGTCGTTCATGCGACGAGCGAGGTCTACAAAATTGTGATCGAGAGGGTCTCCGACGCCGCTCGAGTTGTTGGAGTTACCCGAGTTCTGTGGGCTGCTAGGATCTGATGTCGCGACTTCAGCGTCCAACAATGGTAACCTCGGCTGAGGAATTTGGGGGTGGGAGGGGGGTGCATCACTTGGGTCAGATTGAGAATCGCTTGGGAAATGAGGAGACTTTTCCGATTCGGCGGACACGTCCGCCTTGGAAGATGTAGAATTGGTCTCTCCAGACATGTGGAGGTGCGTGTGATCCATAGGGGAGTTTGATTCCCCAGGTCGAATTTGGCAATGTCCGAGACTGGAACATGAGGTGGAGGGACCAGAAGGGGGAAGAGGCACCTCGTCCCCGGTTGGAACACAGCTGGAAATAGTCGATACTAATGTAGCTATTAGACACGGGGGTAAGTACGGAACACCATCCTGGAAGGACAAGCATACAGTGAACGTTGAGAGTCCGGTGCTTCGAACGATCACTGACTCTCCGGTCCGAATTATCAACAGTTTTGCTGGTCGTGTTACTGACATGATTGATAACTGTGTTCCCTACTCCCAGGAAGCTCGCCACATTTTTGACGGTTTTCACGGCCGCTGTTTGTAGTGTCTGTCAGCTAGGGCAGTAGTGATTCTAATAGGCACAGCCCAAGCACCATTAGTGATACCAGAATAAACACCTGTGTAATTCTCGTTGATCTGATCGCGACCGACATCGTTGTAAACGCCGAAATTTGCAGACGCGTTTTGGCCACTCTGGCTGTGTGGCATCACGAATGATAAGGCGGATCCAACACGAGTAGTGGTATATAGCGAAGAGCTGATTACTATATATGCATTACTAAGCTGAGATCATCGTTCTCCAACTGCAGAGAGTTGGCTTGGCTTGTTCTACAAGACTGCTGTTCGTTGCTTGGATGACGACCTTGAGATTACACCAGCTTCTTGATTTAGATGCGGAGGGTATGGATGATTCGGACTTGGATGTAGAAGATAGTATCTCTGATTTAGCGGCAGTCGAGTTGAGACTGACTTGTGCCGTGACCCAGCCGACAATTCTGGCCAATCAGTAGTGATTATTTAATTTTCACCTCCGACTTCTGGCACCCCAGGAATTCACTTCATTTGCGCTCATGTGAACGTTCACTAGTGTACGTTCCCCGAATTTCGTGAACGTGCAATGACCGGCAGAGCACTGGTTGGCAGAGGCCTGCCGTTCTGCCATGCTGTATGGTAGAACGGCGGGCTTCCGCCAACAACAACTTGCATCTCGTAGGTAATATATCTCCATCTGGTAAGATGATTGATGTCACTGACCAGAATATGGAAACTTGAAGCAGCACACTCATACGCCCATGCCACTTGAGGAACGAAGTCAAGAATTTACTGATTCTGACTGACCCTTGATTTTCAAGTAGCCGTACACTTGAATATGACGGCATCGCAATTTGTGTGATCCCGTCCGCAGCGAGCCTCGTAAGAGATATAAATTATGTATGTTTCACGAACCTTCCTCTTCACAGTCAGCCGTCATTCACAAGCACAAAAAATCGCATGTCTTCAGCCACGAAACTACCCGCTAGCTCTCTCACCAAAGTCGCGTACGTTTTCGGCTCCCTTCGCCCTAACACTACTAACCTGTCTTGGTAACGGAATTTTACAGGATCATCGGTGCTACAGGGACTGGTGTGTCTTCATCTACCTCCATGTGTGAAGCATTTGAATTCACCTTTCTCTCCGGTCGCTAGGTAAATCGACGGTAAGCATTCTGGAGGGCTCTTCCTAATATCGACTTACATCCTCCACCTATAGTTCATCCGTCAGCTGATCAACTCCGAGAAAACCCTAATTGGCCACAGTCTCGAGTCTCCGACATCGGACATACAGACCGCTTACTACACCGATGAGAAGACGGGGTGTTCCGTCATGCTGGTTGACACCCCGGGGTTCGACGACCTGCGAGGCGAAGTTACCGCTGCCGATGTACTACGGAAACTCACGGACTTCCTGGAACCCGAGTGCAGGTAAGTTATAGCGCACCCAATCGAGCCTTTGTCTTGACTCTTGGTCAACGAAATGTTTAGCGAGGGGGATGGATTGAATGGTGTCATTTACGTGCACCACATCTCCGATCCCCCGGCGGTGCGACCGACGCGGATGGACCTCAAGGCGCTTTGTAGGGACGGAGATCTAGGTAATGTGCGTATCGTCACAACAGACTGGACCAGCGTCAGCGAGCGGGAGGGTACGGAGAGAGAAGATGCCCTGAAGCAAGGCGCATTCAGTGACCTCCTCCGCTCCGGGGCCCAAATGCGTCGTCATACGAACACGGTCGGATCCGCGCGGGAGATCATGGCCGATTTTGTTTCCCAAGCCATTGGTACTCGACTCCAGAATACAACGGGGGCAAGCTCTTGCACCTGCTGTATCCCCAGGCAAGAATTAGAGCGTCTGCACACGAAGCACGAAGAGGAGATAGCCAGCTTGAAGAAGGAGCTCAGGGCGGCTCTCCAAGGAATCAGAGAGTTACGTCAGGAAGTAGAGGGACTGTGCCAAGACAAGAAACCTGGGGAGAGCGTCCCCCATACAGGAATTCATGATCTTTGTGGTGAGATGAAGCAGAGCGTGCTGCGTATCCGAGAGGAGATCGAAGGTTTGCGAAATGACCAGGACCTCAAACGTCACCGAACGCCACCAACGAGGGCACATGATGTGATGCCATCTGGAAGAAGTTCACCAACGGCATCTCGGACTAGGAGGGTGAACCCAGCCGGCTGATATCAAGAAGAAGCAGTCTGTTGACGAAGGAGTGTTTGGTGGTGCATCTGTTCGCAAGTAGTCGAAGACGGTATGAAAAGTGTTCAAGCCCCAGCTCGTCATGTATATAGCCATCGATGTATTACATATTGGGATTCCCAATTCACTCGTATACTACTGTAGTGAAACAATGCACGAATTGGTCAAAGGAATGAGCCTCGCGATGAGATGTACGTACAGAATGCGCTGATGCAATAGCATCCTCACCGACTTTATCGTTTGGTTCGCGGCGCGGGCATGGTCTAGACAACCCGATTCGTCCTACCGTCATCGACTACCCACATTGCCCCAACGACAGAGCAGGATCCAGCAAACTGCATCGCAGCTGCGAGATGGATCACTTCGTGCAGACTCTCTTCATCCCTAACAGTGGTATGGAACACGGAAAGGTGCATAAACCCGGGATGTTGAAAGTCGCGCTGGAGGACATGCTAGATGGTGAACCGACTGTCGCGGAGCGCAACGCAGCGTCGAACGGCTGTCGCCGACCGTGGCACGCGAGGTGAACCCTGTTCTTGGCGAACTCCGAGACCTTCGATATGCACGTTTCAGGATCCTCGATCCGCGTGAACGTAGCAAGATGACTGACGAGGTGGCCGATGTTAGCTTAAACGTGGCGACCTGGGTATCCGCCTATAAGTACGGCTGTTCAACTGGATGAAGTCACTTAAATGTTCTCGTTGCTGGAAAGTACAAAGCTATATGCACCTTCTGAATGCATGCAGACGACCTGAAGACGGCAATTTGAAAAGATGGTAAAGTGCTGTGCGCGCGCAATGGCCAAAAGAGGACGAGACATCACGCATCATGATCTATCGTACTGCATGGACGGTTGTTCCTGGATACATGAACACTATGTCCACCACCGAATATTTCGTGCCGCAATCGTGCGACCCACGGAGACCAGAGACCGTTGGCCGATAGGCTGGCGAGTCGTCCTTAATGATAGTGCGGTAGGCCTGACTCGGACGCTTGTGATGGACTTTCTAGGTTGATTGTCGGAGATCGATCGATCCTCGAATGGACAGGACGCCCGGCTGGAATGAAAAAGCAGTGCCATGTGTCATCATCTGTTGGTCTTTGTAGGTCCCAATTGACTCGGACATGCCACAACACCTCACGCCTGCCCTGCTTATTGTGTTTTGGCAACTTCCTTGTTTTCGGTCGTGAGGTACAGTACACGCGGATTCCAACATCGTCCAACTATAGAATAAGCATGAGATGAATAAATTGCCCTCGCCTCGCGGCGAACTGACATCAATCTCATCGTTTTCCTCTCCGTCTCTCAACAGCGCTACCCAAACATGTTTTCACCGTCCGTCTCTAGACAAACCGAGGACGTCCTGGACGACGTCCTTCAGATCATTCAAGACGACTATGCTCGACCGCATTGTACGCTGTTCGAAACAGAGCGCAAACATTTCGTGAAGGAGGAAGAGTCGTAGGCACAGTCTCTCGCAGGAGCGTCTTCCACGATACTGACGAGAATAATCTATTTATAGACTGAGGATGCGTATGAAAGAGATAGACGACTCAGCATCAACGTCTTCGATCTACAGCTTGCGGAATCTGATCGGTTTGTCTTCACCGCAGGCATCGCAGTGCCTCAAGGATGCAGAAGCGCTCCGTAAGCGCGTCAAAGTGGGTTGATTGGTTCACAGCGCCGTTTACGGCCATCGCTCTGACTACCTCTGGAAGGATCAGATCAACAAAAAGCGGAGGAGCACTCTCACCGGAAGGAGTTGTCTGTACGGTTCACCCTCCAACTCGATGGGTGGGCGACTCCCGGTGGACGATACTTCCAAGCCAGCAACTGAGATAGCAACATCACCACTCGACATGCGGTGTTCTAACTCAGACGTCCCGGGATTGAACCTGGGTTCTAGTCCAAACTTTAGGCTCAACATCGATGATGCGGTGAACACACCACTTGGTAAACAGTTCCCCTTTCTCTCTCTCTCTGTTATACTCACGCGTCGTCAGGACCGACGAGTGACGGGATGAGTGACCTTTGCGATGATATCCAACCCAGGAGGATATCGCCATCGCCCTCGCCACAAACGAGACGCGTAGCAGCGCCGAGTATTTCGGAGACGCCTGGGTCTCGTCGTTCTCACTCCGTCAGGGGGTCGCCTCTGCCTTCGCCGCAACCCGCCAGGCCATCAAGAGCTCGTTCACCCCGCTCACCTGGCCCAGCATTTCTCGATCCCGCCATGGTGCCGTCCATCGCAGACGTTCCCCAGGGAGTAAGTCGGGTCACGTCCTGATCGTGTCGAAGACTGACCTCTGCAGTCGAGCGATTGGCAGGGATCAAGCGCAAACGAAGACCGCGTCACGAAGATCAACTGCCTGGAAATCAATGGTTCCATCGCCGACGGGGTGACCCTCAACAACGGTGGCGCCTATAACACCGGGTCCAGTGCGTTCTCCATCGTCTCTTTTGCTCGATCCTGTCTGAACGTGACGTGTAGCCATTCATAAGTTACCTCAACGTTATCCCCAAGCCGTCGTGTGATGTCGCGTACTATGCCCGTGTCCTCTGTGTAGACTCGCTGTGGAGGGGAAGTTCTTGTATCATAAGGACTCTAATATATCGCAGTGCTGTATCAGGCCTAACCTACGCGGGGCGACGTGCCCGCGCGTCACACAACGCACGAAAGGACATACAGTATGACCGAAGGGACACAGACGGTGCTGCATCCCTTGCCATCGATCACTTCGGCCCGACTCGGAGCCTGGGCGCCGCGCGCCGAAACCTGCTCAGCGTTCGAACGTTCCCTCCTAGACGCTGACAGGAGAACGTGGAGACCTGCCGAGCGTACGTATACGCGTGACGACGGTGATCCAGCTCGATCGGCGTTGGCGCCGCTGGAGAACGTGGCGCCCCGCGACTTAGTACTTGGTACTTATCGCCGACAGACCGCCCGCGTCAGGCGTTGCCACCCCCGAGTCTGAGAACCCCCGCGGAAATCCAATCAACGCCGCAAGGCGACATCACCCAACCTTGGGGAGGGAAAGGAAAGAGAGAGAGAGAAAAGAATATACACACACATGCTACAGATGTACATGATGCGGAGAGGGTGACGACACAAGAGAGTATATATATAATATGAATAGGTTGAAACTGGATGAGGTGAATGAGCGGTGCATCAAACAAGCAATGAAAGTAGGCCGACCACAGTCGGTTCGAGCGACGATGCGGGCAAGGGTGGCGTAAGCAAATAGTACTTTGAGTGAGGAAGAAAAAACGCAACAGAATATGGAGAACAAGCGAACGAGAAGACAGATTGAAAAGAGTACACAAAAGGTTTGGATTTCAAACAGGTTAACAGTGTATTGCTTGTGTAAAAAACATTCATCCCCAATGCACAAAAACCAACATCGTACTGGTTGAACAATATATATTACCCAGAACAGAAACAGCGATAAATGAAGAAGAAGAGAATGTGGGGATGAAAATATGGGAAAAAGAGAAAAGAAGAGAAAGGACGCCGCTATACCCTTTGCGGTACCCCGGGCTATCAGTGCGCACCGTTGGCGGAAGGGACGAAGGACGATGATCGTGGTACACTGTCTCGAGGCGGCTTCACCCGGAACTCGCTCACCAGACAGACGTGGCTAAAAAAGGAGCGGTCAATAACGTGAAGGCCAGTCGGAAACGGACGGATCAGGCTCACTCTGAGGGGAAGTGGGCATTTGGAAACCCAACGACCTTGTC
Organism: Wakefieldia striispora; assembly: GCA_038090475.1. NCBI lineage: Eukaryota > Fungi > Basidiomycota > Agaricomycetes > Agaricales > Hymenogastraceae > Wakefieldia > Wakefieldia striispora. Next base: position 25,364 of record JBBPMU010000130.1, on the reverse strand, counting down.
GAGGTAGCTCTTATCTACGCCACCCAAAACGGCATTGACTGCCAAGTTGCTTGTGCTGTACCAGATGTAATCAATCACGCCCTGGAAGCTCGGGGTGAAATTTGTCAAAGGGGGATCACCCGCGGCGGTGTAGGCACTCTTGAGACCAAATTTGTGACGTAGCCCTTCGGTAGTGTACTTCCCATAAAGGTGCGACATGAAATCGGGATGATCTGGTGGCGCAGACCCATTGGACAGGAATTCGTATACACCACTGTCGGGGACGGAGTTGAAATCGCCACAGATAATCAAGGGTATCTTCGCTCCGTCACTGTATGCCGGTGACGGCCGTGTTTGTGGTGTAGTCTTGTCGTCCGAGTTGGCTGGTGGCCGCGGAGGCAACTTGCAAAAGTATGCGGTGATCTTCTCGACTTCGTCCACCAAAAGTGCCACCTGAACGAGCTTGACGTCCCGAAAGTTTGGATCCCAATGTATGTGGACATTCGCCACGACGACACGCGTCCCCGTCTCCTTGTGCTCAAAACAACATACAACGGCAATATGATCCTTGCCAAGAACTCGGTTGAACATGTCATCGGTCTTCTTGAAATCCGGACGTTGCATCGCGACGGTACTGAACTCGATGAGCTGCTTCTCCACCAATTGATACCTGGGAGACAGTTAACGCGTGTTCCAAAAACAGAAATCGATAACGAACTTGTCGGCCTTGTAGAAAGTCGCACAGCCGTCCACTTGGCGTCGATCTGCGTCGCTCATCGTCTTGTACCGTGACTTGGGGTAATATACGCCCTCGTAGTCCTGTCCCTGAAGGTGCTTGATGAAATACTCTTCGTATTGAGTGGTGTCCACTTCCTGCAAACAGACGAAGTCGGCATCGTAGTTCATCACCTCCGTCAAGATAAGCTCTTTCCGGTAATCCCACGATAGTGCCCAAGATGGTGTGTAACCGTAAAGCCGTTCCGTAGCATACTTCTCGCAGAGAATGTTGTAACAAAGAACGCTGAATATCTCCGCATGGGGATCATTGTTCATTGCTTCGCGTTCGGGCGCAGTAACGACGTGCTTCCACAATCGTTCGGGTGGAGGGACCGGGACAGGACATGAGTCGCGAAGGAAGGAGATGAGAGCTGCAGTACCATCTTTCTGTACAATGGATTTCAGCGCGGCATCTAGCGGATTACCTTCGACGCCAAGGGTTTGTAGTTGATGCAAGCTGCCAAGTTCGGGAGGTAGCGTGACCAGGTGGTTGTCGAAAAGATAAAGCTCCTTCAATTGAGTGAGCATCCCAAGTTCGGGTGGGACTGAGCCCAAACTATTTCCGGAGACATCGAGGAGTTCGAGATGACGGAGTTTGGCTATTTCCGGCGGTATGGACGACAAGGCGTTGTGGTTGAGATAGAGATTGATGAGGAAGGTGAAGGTGAAGAGACCGGACGTGGGAGGAAGCGTCTTTATGTTAACACCCCCCATGTCGAGCGAACTCCACGTATTCTGCGGGGGCTTCGCGGTTAGCCGCGGTGCCTCGGCTATCGGAGCCACGGTTGAAGAAGGATGATTGACGGCAGAGCCTGCGAGACTAGGCGAGCTTTCCGACGCACTCGTGGGGACGGGTGTAGAGGAGGTGACTAGAGCGTCTGGCTCCTTTGGGGTGTCCGTGTTGACGGTGGGTTTGATGTGATTTGGATTGGTGATGGTGATGGCGGTTTTAGGGATGGCGCGGGAGGCCATGGCGCTTGCTCGTGCGCGGTGATGGGGGGAACGAGAGGACCTGACCATCTTTGTGAATGACGGTGGTCGATCAGATCGGTAACACGTGTACAATATAGATGATCTACGTACCTCGCACTTGAGGAGTTGTTGTTGCCAGTGGGGACTGATGATTTGGCTGGCAGCACTGCCTGGCGATCCCGAACCTATATGTTGTGTGTGAATGTGACCGTTTGGAGGGGATGGGTAATGTGAGAGGGAATTTTGGTGTTGGTGGTGCGGGATGGGGGGGTGTGAGAGGGCGTGAGGATGGGCGGGGTGATGTTGCATCGGGTTGACCGATCCATTGGTGTAAAGAGGAAAACCGGGGGAGGCAGGAGGAGGACCAATATTTTGTGAAGCTGGGGGACCTAAGACGGGGTGATGTGAGCGGGACCACGGGGACTGGTCGTGGTGGTTTGGATGTTTGTGAGGGACAGCGGGAGATTGTTGGGGATAAAACATGGCATTTGATAGAACGACGGATACACGGACAAGCAGGAAGAGTCCTTGCGGACAAAAGGGACGGTAGCGCAGGAACTTGCTGAGCGTAATACAACGGGACAACGCTTCTGAGAAATGTCAGAGAGATGTACAGATGCTCGAACGTAGTGATATAAGAGAACAAACAAGAATATATGTCCTATCAGATTTTGCACGTCGCTGCCGTCGTCGGTGTCGTCCACGTCGTCGTCGTCGTTGTCGTCGCTGACCAGCTCAATCCAAGTGTAAACCCGGTCAGCGCCCGAAAATGGAGTTCGGTACCACACGTGACTAAACACCCATATCGGGTAACTTTCCGGGCCTCTCTCATGAATCGATCCGAGCAACGATCTGACGATGACCACCATCATGTCCAACTTCTTCCAAGCGACCGCGTCTGCCCCGGTCAACATTGCATGTATCAAGTCAGTCAGTCAGTCAGATCGAACACTTCTAACTCGGGAACTAACACTCGATCTAGATACTGGGGCAAGCGAGACACGAAGCTCATCCTGCCGACCAACTCTTCTCTCTCCGTCACCCTCAACCAAGATCATCTCCGCTCCACCACCACCTCCCGCGCAGACCCTTCCTTCACGGAGGACGTCCTCTGGCTCAATGGCAAGCTCGAAGAGATCAAACCCGGCGGTCGTCTCCACACGAGCATCAGTGAGATGAGACGTCTCCGGAAGGAACTCGAAGACGCGAATCCCAACTCGCCAAAGGTGCGCCCCCTCTTCCCTCCAAACGCACCCCCTCATTCCCAAATCAGTTCTCGCATTGGAAAGTCCACATCTGCTCGCACAACAACTTCCCTACCGCCGCCGGTCTCGCTTCCTCCGCCTCGGGCTTTGCAGCCCTCGTGTACTCCCTCGCGAGGCTGTACCAGCTTCCCGCATCTCCCAAAGAACTCTCCCTCATCGCCCGTCAGGGTTCTGGTTCCGCCTGCCGCTCCCTCTTTGGCGGGTTCGTCGCATGGCGCGAAGGTACCACCCCCGATGGCGCCGACTCCTTCGCCGAACAAGTCGCCCCAGAATCGCACTGGCCCGACATCCACGCCCTCATCTGCGTCGTCTCCGACGACAAAAAAGGCACCTCCTCCACCGCCGGCATGCAACGCACCGTCGACACCTCTTCCCTCTTCCCTCACCGCCTCACCGTCGTGCCCGACCGGATGCGCGCCATCACCCAGGCCATCCAGCACCGCGACTTTGACGCGTTCGCCGCGATCACGATGAAAGACTCGAACCAGTTCCACGCCGTCGCGCTCGACACGGATCCCCCCATCTTCTACATGAACGACGTCAGCCGTGCCATCATCGCCGTCGTGACCGAGTACAACCGCGTCGCCCTCGAGCAGACCGGCAAGCGCAAGGCGGCGTACACGTTCGACGCCGGTCCAAACGCGGTCATTTACGCCCCGAGGGAGCACATGAAGGAGATCGTGGAGTTGATCGTCGCGTATTTCCCCCAGGAGTCGTTCAGCGATCCTTTCCGGCTCTTTGGGGGGGTCTCTGGCGCGGTCCAGGGTCGCGTCGTGGACGGCTTCGATGGGGCGGTCGCGAAGCGCTTTGGCATCGGCGCCGTGAAGACGCTCATTCACGCGTGTGTCGGAGATGGGCCTCGCGTCTGCGGTGACGAGGCATCGCTGTTGGGCAACGATGGCCTGCCCAAGGCGTTGGCCTGAGGCGCCCCTTGTTCAGATTTCGACGATCGCTCTCCTCTAGGGGTTGGCCTGACGTGTATCACTAAGAATATCTCTTTTATGTAAAACGCATGGGTTAGAATTCACCACACTGTCGTGTCATCTTGTACATCAACGTCCTGTCAGTGAGCCTGCGCTAGTCCTAAACGAAGCAAGACTTTGTCGCGCTCGATCGCGTTAGCATCATCCATCCCGTCATCGTGACCTCCGCCACGGACACTATTCGCAACTTGAAAACACGTGTACAGTACCGGTCTGGCCCTTAGTCGATCTCGTTTCGTCTCATTGCCCCCAAGTCACAACCTCCAACTCAGATCCAGAAACCAACTTCTTCCACGCATGCGCGCGAAAACGACTTTTCATACACGATAGCGTCATTGGATTATGCAAAGCGCCTATGCAAGATACAAAAACCCCGACAATCTAAATCAACGAGATACCCAAAAGAGAGAGAGAGAGAGGAGAGAGAACGATAAATCCGATGGAACGCATCAGACGCGACGAGCCAATTAAAAATAAAAAAAAGATGGGACGTGTAAAATGAGAGAATGGAGTAGCAGTGCTTTGCATACAAAACAGCAGCAGCATCGACGCCAACGCAAAACGCAAGAGAAACGGACGCGCGCTACGCCACCGGTGCCGGCCTGGGCGGCGCAGCCCTCCTCATCGTCAACCGTTCCTCGTCCTCACCCGCGCCGTGCTGCGCCGTCCGCTCGGCCTCCTCGTACGACGGCAGACCACGCAAGCTCGTCAACGGCGTCACGCCGCCGATAAACCCACGCAAGGCCACATCGTAATCAGGCACCTCCGTAAACGCGCGGTGCCACAACACATGCCCGTCCGGCGCGCTCTCCGCCGTCGGCGACGTCGACGCCGGTACCGGGACCGTCAAGGTAGACACCGACGACTGCCGCGACAGACTGAAACTCTGCGTCGACACGCGATGCGGATGCCCGGCGTCCGCCAACGAGGTCAGGTTCGCGTGCGAGTTGGGACGCGACGAGGTGAGCCACCCCGGCGACGTGAGCGACGTGTGGGGCTTCATCTGGATGCTGAACAAACCCGGGAGCGATCGACTCGCTTGGCCGTCGTGCAAGAACGTCTCGAGGGACGCGGGGATGGAGGGGGACGCGGGAAGAGGCGTGAGAGCCGTCATCGTGAAGCGCCGCTCTGGACTTGGCGCACGACTATCACGTCGACTAGGGAGTCCGCTCTCAGGTCGACTGACGACGTCTGGGGAATTTGAATGCGGACTCGTGTCAGCGTGGGATCGGGGAGGGGCGGCGTTTGAGAGGGAGAGAAGGAGCTCAGAGTTGACCCAATCAAGCGGCGTGCTGGTCCCCGATTGGGGTGCATGAGGAAGGTGGAATGCGCCGGTGTGAGGTGTCAAGGGAGGCGAGGCACCCGACGGTGTCCATGCACCAGGCAACGACCGGCGTTCAGGCTGGAGCGTCGGGCTGACGCCGCCGTGTACCCATGGATTAGGCACGCGCGTCGTAGCCGAATCAGGCAGATACATATTTGCCACACGATCTCGAACGTGTGCGGAATAGCTCGGAAGCTCAACATCCAGTTCTTCATCTACGGGTGCTTCAGGACCCTCAAGGAGAAGACGACGGGTAACTGCAGAATTCGCTCTAGCCTCGTCGAGCAATCGAGGATCGAGGACGTGCAAGGGAAGAGAACAACGCAGCTCGGAGGTATGCCCATCTGAATTGGATAAAAGAATGGACCATCGTATTCGATGGCTGACTGTGATGGGTTCGAGGGTATGTGAAGGGGTAACAGATTTAGGGATAAATAAAGCGAGCTGAGATACGATGTCATCTTGACTTATCGGAATCTCGCCCTCGGTGGTCGAGGTCGGCACGACGGGTTCGGCCGAAGAAGATGAAGGATTGTTTAAAGCCAGTGGCGGTGCAGGCGCCGCTGGATGAGAATCATGTGACGAAGACGACGCTCTACTTGGGACTTGTCGGAGTACGGGGTCTTGGTTGGCAAGGGCGACCAGTGATCCGAAGCTTTGCGAACGATCCTCATTCGACAGTCCCGGGGCAGGAAGAGACGATGTGGAACTCAGCGGGGTTCCGAAGTTCCGTTCCGCTATAGGGACGGCGTTCCCGTTCAGGAGTTCATGGTTTGCGGCTACGACGCTACGCGTCTGTTCCTGTATTCCACCGCGGGAATGTAATTTGGCCGTTTCAGTTATGGTCGTTGTCACCATTAGGACCCTGACACCCTTGGCGAGGGGTGAGAGCTTGACTATTGCAGTCAACTTGTCTCCAGCCGCCCATGCTTTATGCGGGATCATGATGGAGTACATGAGTTTTTCGGGCCACGTATTCTCGATTTCGAGGGACTGCTGGTACTCGAGTGCCTCAGGGGCGAAAGTGCGGACGATGGATATCGGCATAAGGGCTTGCAAATTGTGCGCGAGACCCGGACGAATAGCAACAGCCCTGAGCTTGTAACTCACGCTGGCACCGCCACCAATGTTGCTCGCGATGCTCGATGGCAAAGAACCACCCAGCTGGAGTTGGAAAGGAAATTGATGGAATCCGGCCTTGAGCGTATGACCATGCCGTCTTTCTCCCTCCAAGAAGGACCATTCATGGTTGCAGATGGAGTACCACTGTGGTGACGCGCTCAAGGGTGAGCTGCGGCCAGCGAGGTGAGACAGCGGAGAAAGAGGGGCGAAAGTAGCACTCACTTGTCGCTCGGCGGTGCGGGTAGTTTTGCTTTTCCCTTGAACTGGAGAGTGATCCCCTTGATGGAAGTGGGTTCCCTGAGGTGTAAAACGATATGGCCCTTGAGCAAGGCGGGTTCGACGTCGACACTGGTGCCCTTGAGAGCGACACAATCCGAGTCAACGATGATGTCGATACCTACTCTCTCTTTCTCTTTAATCATGTCGTGGAGGTCGGGGTGTGCCGAGGAGCCTGGGACGAAACTCGACAGGGCGGCATGAAGAGCGGAGGATAGGTGGTCCACTTCGTGATCCTGAGTTGTTATATGCCCCTCACGAGCCGGGGAAGGCGGTCTCGTCAGTGAGAACGTCATGACAGCACAAGCGGAGGTGACGTGAACGGGATTAAGGTTCAGCAAGCTGGATTAGGGGAAAACCTTCAAGGGTCCAAGTACTGAGCCGACAGGAAGCGTAAGGAGGACAGGGATGGAAATCAGGGAGACGGTGGCACGGTGACCACGGTCGAGTCTGAGACCGAGCGGGAATGAAATGAATTCCTGCTAGTAAGCAACAAGCGAGAGGAATTGACGAACGAACAAAGCAGCCCCCCTTTTCCTCTTTAAAGTTCTCGACGGAGAACCGCATTTCAGGTCGGAACAAAATCGCAACTGACTCCCGAATCTAGCCTGAAATGCTGGCAGCGATCAACGGCAACTATTCGAGTAAATAGGGTTTTTTCGGATCGAAATGGCTCACCGCCGCTCACGCAGCCACGCTAAGTTAACTCTTGGATCGCGGATTGCCGAATATTATTCCCCCCCCGATTGGCCGAGTTTTGATAGAAAATTTCACGCCCACCCTGTCTATTTTCAGGAACGTTGCACTGTTGCAGTAACGTGCTGCTATGGTAGGTGTCCCCAGATCGGACCGACTTGGAAGTACGAGCACAACAACCTCGAGGTTCCTATGTACAGCCAACCATCGGCGCTGTGGTCCACATGTATTTTATTCTGGTAACACGTGGCCTCATGAGGCCCATCTGCTACACGATACGGTCGCCGGGTGGACACGATGTTCCCGCAGTGTCAACTCTTATCGCCCTAGTCCCTTCATCCTTCGTCCGGCCTTCCGTGTCACGGTGAAATTGACATGAGATAATTGCGAGATCATCTATCCAGCCGCATCTTCATGCAACATAGCCATCCTGATTATCGTTCGACACTGCTCTTCTCACCGCCTCTTGGCAAGGCGACTTGCAGTGTTCATTTTCCCTCGTGTAGGCCAAAGAAATTGTTAGCAATGCCAAGTATACCTCGTCAACGTTCCCGCCATCTATTTGGAACACGGTTCAATCAATGCGTCTTCGGCATGCCTTTCACGAACGCGATCTGACGTGTGATTGCGATCCATCTGGACTTCGCCAATCTCGGTGACATCGATTTGTGCCATTCAGCTGGTTCAGCGTTCGCATGCAGTATCGCGTCATGAATGAATCAGATAGCGCGCAGCCTGTCCTTGTTTCAAAGTTACAGCGTTCCGTTTTCATCTGCGTCGGGGCACTTGGCAAACCTAATCGGATATGCCCTCCAAGCGACTTATCAGCACCCTACATTTCGAGTTCGTCGATGGTCTTGCCAGTGGCCTAGAATCGAGCGACACCTAAAATACGGGCTATAGCCTTTCTGACTATTCCGGGGCACGCCTTCTAAAAGCGGTTTGTGTCCAGGCATTGCCATGTGATTTCCCTTAGCAGCCGTCCGTCATCCCTAGTATGTAGCTTGAACAAACGCTCCCGAGGCTCCGGCAAGTTTGTCGGTGGATCTGCGAATTGCACAAATGGAAGGCGCCACCGCCGAAGCCATTTCTACGACTCACTTTTCGCTATGGACTTTCGGTATCGTTCCACGATCAATCTCCGCATCCTCTTGTTGCACGCTTAAGCTGTGAGGCAGGCGCCGCAATCGAGGTGAGCAAGGGAGACACACACATGTATGATGCATGACAGGCAGATAGATAACACCTGAAGCCGCTCGTGGTGGTTCTTTCTCCCTTTAGCTTCAAGCTAAGATTAGTTGGGTCAATTGTGATCGCATCCATCCTTTCGGCATATTTTCGGCCATCCTCGGATTGTAGTGGTTCCATATTTCGCTCCTTTCACAAAGCGGCTGCCGTGGCTCCGTCAAGGTATCCGTGTGATGCACATGTCAAGCGCGCAGCCACAACGCAGCAAAGCGTGGGTTTGTAGTGCACATCCGCTGGGGGTGTGTCACGTGAATTCCATCCTTTGTCCTTCTTTCCGTTTCTCCTGTCCGAAGCACCTTACCAGTTCACAGCCTATCACGACACCAGAGTTCGATAGATCATCGCGTGCAACATCGCGGTAATTCGATGCGCCACCGTGATGGTGGCGCGCGTCTATTTTCCATTCTAGCTATGAGGGCCCTATTGCTATAGTAACACAAAAGCAGGGCTTCCTCGTGGATCAGTACTCGATAACATCGATCGACTGGTTTTTTTGACGCCGGCTCCAGTGACGTTCGCCACTCCTCCATAGCACCATTCGGGTCCTTGTCGTTCTTAGGCCTTGTCACGCTTGAATACTTGTCGACGTCAAGAAGTACGTTCCCAACCCAATACGCCTTTGTTTACGCGTCGCCGCGCCTCTCAGTCACCCTCCCTTGCTAGTACTCGTTCGAATCTCCGTGTTCATGTTCGCTAGGTACGCCACATCTTCAGTTCACGGCGATCACCCGCCTTCTCAGTCCTGTTGTTCCGTCGTGGTCACGAAATGCGGACCACCGACAGTCGGACCAACATGTGCTTCGTGGCCACCATCACGTTTGCAAGCCATTGACATCAGATTCTCGGCATATCACCTGCCGCTGTTTGAGTTGCCATTTATCGACCACGCTGACATCGAGTCGCGCCTGCCTCGGGTCCAATCCATGGCAACTTGTCCTGATAGGTTGATATAGATACCAGGCACCGGGGGTACCACGATCGTCCGAGCGCCTCTCACCGACGAGCATCTCGAAAACGCGATGACGACACCGACGATCCGATCAGCGAAATCCACGACGCGTTCTAGATCGTCTCGTCTCTCCCGGCCTTCGGATGTGACCCGTCCAACTCTGACGCCACCGTCGATCTCGCCTGTTCTTCTTGCATTCTCTCTCTCTCTCGGTGGGACCGCCGGACGTCCCTTGCGAATACACCGTGTTATTTCACAGCGACATCGTTCTTCACCGCGGGCGCGCGGAACGCCGCTGCAGTCGGTTTGTATGCAAAACCCCGTTATCGTGTAACCGCCGCGCTATCCGAACGTGTCCCGTCCCCTACGTGTGTGCGTACGCAATTGACGATCCGACCGTATCGCATCGATCGTCGACGGACATGACTGTGGACGGTCCCTCGGACGATAAGGGAAGGGGGGGAGATAGCCACCCCTCCATCGCCGATCGCGCAGTAGGACGACGTGGACGAGCACGTCTTGCGCTGCTGCGCACTGATCTGGACCCGTCACAGGACACGACGACGCTGATAGGCTGCCGTTCAGGCAACCACTATCCTGGAGCAGGTCTCCCTCCCTCCCAAACGCATCTCGAACGAAGGGCCTGCTGCCATCGACCGCTTATCTCCGTTGCCAAGACCATGGTGGCGACTTCTGCGCACGGCGTCTTGTCTCGCGCGTCGTGTATGACGTTGGAAGGGAGACCGTCTCGTCCCAGAGAGAGACACGTCAGCGATCGTCCGCCGGTATCTGCGTATCGGAGTCTTGACGAGCGCCGTTTTTGGCAGCTGACGTCCGTGGTCGTCGTAGAACGTCGCCACACTCTAGACGTCTTTTTTTTTTTTTGTTTCTGGCCAGTGGTTTCGACGGTGGCCCGTTGGTGGCGCCCGCAGCATGTGGCACACGTGGCTCGACACCCCTACGGATCACTTCGGCTTCGTCTCCTTGGTTGATCGGAGCCGTTCGGGAGCGGTGACAAAGACGATTCCGGTTCGAGACGGTCGTCCGTAAGGGTGCACACAATTATCCAGGTGACTCGTGGTTTATGATCCGAAAGCAACGTACACGTTCTCTCGGGCGCCCCTGAGATGGACATGTTTCAACCAACGAGCCATACAATGCGAAAGAGGGTGAGCGTTTGTGCGTGATAAATTTGGCGTCATGATAGCAATGCGATCTTGTCATAAGTACATACGGTAACGCAACGTCATAACTTCCTCTGGTTAATAAAAGCATGCCCTCGCACGGGTCACGGGATGGATGAAAAGATCGCGCGATAAATTGGGGGCGACACCACTAGCTGTATTAGGCACCTCGTTTCATGCCTTGTACAGCGTATCCAAAAATATGCTCGCCACCTCCTCGACGATCGTCGGTCCAACGGCGCTCGAACTTCCAAGACCTGCACAAGAAACGGCGGATGATAGGTCAGCAATCAGGAATGAACGCAGGTCATGTCAACCCCTATCGCCGGCGGGGACGCATGCAATGCCAACACGTGGGTAATCGTGCAAATACATACCGTACAATGCCACCATCGTTCCCTTGCCGTCTGGCGTTTGTTTCGCTTCCGTAACAGAAGCCTTGAGGTCTGAAATGAACGTCTCCACGGCCCGCAACGTCAAACGCTACTCACACGTATCCATCATCAGCATATCGTCTTCGCAAGCTCCGAGGGGAAAGAGATAACGGGAATCGGAGACAGGGCGAACGCAACGCACCGTGCACGCGATATGGACCGCAGCAGGGGCACTCAAGGCGTTCAGATGCCATCCCCGTTTAGACATCCTATCACCAACCTCGTACACATTCACCGACTCGTCTTGGGAGCCAAACGCGACAACCGAGGCTGGGGGGGAACCAAGCACGTAGAGTTCGGGGATGGAGGCGGTGATAGTATTAGCAATGTGTCTGGCGCAGGTAACAATCTCGCGGCAGGATTCAAGGTAGCCACTGTAAGACGTGAGGGGCAGGGGAAGGTGAGAACTTGGGTTCAGTTGAGACGGATAGGAAGGAGTACGTACTCGGATCCCATATATTGCATGGCAGCCCATGTGCCAGCAATCAAGGCCCCTGGTCTACACAAAACGAAGATTAATGAGTCCATTCACGTCATTCATCGATGACGCATCTCACCTTGATCCAGATAAACTCGGACTCGCATACACACCACCTGTCCATATAGGACGCGTTGGATAACCCGCACGGATTAATAGAAACTCGAGAAACAAACCTGTCCAGTTTGGGGTGACATAGTATTGGTATCTTCGAAGCGCAGCGTCACGGTACATAATCACGGAAGATCCCTACGTGTCCCACAGACCTGAGCTCAATGGGAACTTTGAAAGAACAAATATCCGACTCACCTTGGGTGCAAATCCGTACTACCAGACGAGTACCAAACAGGCATCATCTCAGCAACCTTTCGCATACACATACGCGTGAACGGATAGCAGAAAGGCGACGGACCTTGTGGGTATCACAACTGATGCTCGTCACACCACGGACGCGAAAATCAAAAGGCGATAGTTTGTAGCGACCATTTTCTCCATTCGCGAGACCAGCCTGTTCGAGGAAGGGAACAATGAAAGAACCAAGACAACAATCAACGTGAAGGCCAATGTTGTATTTCGCAGCGAGTGCACCAAGGGCGACGATATCGTCTTGATTACCGTCCGGGAAGTTGATCGCAGAGCCTACGAGCTATTGAATGACAGGTGTGATCTGTGGCAATATTCTGTGCAAGGCGACATAGACTCACCATGATGGTATTGCTGTTTCTGATGTATGTAAGATGCAAGTCAGATGATGTCATGGAAGGGCAGGCGAAATACGAACATGGCTCTGCGTACACGGCTCAAGTTCACCTGGCGTGTCACGGGGTCAACAGGAACCTCGTGGAGCTTGATACCCATATAGGCTGCACCCTTATCAAATGCGGCATGTGCAGTTACCGGGACGATCCTGTTTGAGGTGTCAACCTCGATCAATTGTCCAAAACACGGAGACTAGACGCTGACATCTCCGGTTTGGTGATGCCCTTGACATCTTTCGCCCAGTCCCTATAGGTCTTGACAGCCATGACAATGGATTCGGTACCACCAGACGTCATGGTGCCAGCGCCATCAGGATTATTGTATATCCTCAGACACATCGCAACAATTTCTGCCTCCATCTTCCTGACAGAGGGAAAGACGTCCGGATGGAGCGGGTTGGAGACAGCGTACCGCTCAAATGCAGCGACGATGACCTTGGTGAGATCCTCTCCCCCGTCTACCTTCTCAATCAGCTCATCCGCACCACGTGGACGATGCACGTTTATAAACGCGCGAAGTGGTCACGTACGGTAGATGGCACCCGAGATTTTTCCCTGTCTCCAATCAGTGTGATCTCCAAGCTCCTTGTCCATCCTTGCCATTTCCTCGAGGACCCACTCCGCGGACTTGCCTTGCGCGGGAAGGGAGAGATGCCGTGTGATCTCGCCACCTTTTGGGACGAGCTTGCCTTCGATGTCAACTTTGACTTTCCCTAACTCCTCTTGTAGCTTTTTTTGTGCGGCGGGGAGCTTCATGGCGAGAAGCAATGCTTTCTGGAACGGAAGCGAGTCAATCAGCCAACCCAAAAACAGACTGTCGGTTACCTTCGACGTCCACACATATCCGTCCCCCACGGTTTGTCTGACCCCTCTCGCGCGTAGGTGTCTGAATGCCCTAACCGTCTGCGTCGTCAACACGTAGAAGAACAACGCGGTCTTGGCACACTCGAACGGGGAGCGTGTGCATTCGCTCCAGCATTCCCAGACGAGCTCCGGTGTCGGGAGTACCTGTTCTAGCGATGAGAGGACGTCCTGTATTTTTTCCATGGTGAAAACTAGTTAGTAGGGTGTACACCGCTTCCTAGGACCTAGTTGATCGTGAAGAGCAAAGGTGCTTCCCGCTGACACCATGAGTGTTAACATGGAATGATGCACTGCCATTCAAACACACCTGTGTCTTATCGGGCCTTTGCTAACACGACGAGGGAGAAATGAAACGTAGTACCCTGCGTGGGGACCGGGTACTGATGATGGTTTGATGTCAAGATCCAAGTGCGTCTAGAACCTTTGTCGCCGACAACCGAAAATATCCATCTACATACAACCGTGTACACCAAAATGAACAACCTTCGCATGGTCGGTCCTAATGATCTCACGTCGGATCCGATGCGACTTAGCAGCCCACAAATCTAGCTGGCAGAGGAAGAGGAGAACGACGACGCTGCCGAAGTCACCTGGGGTACGTCCTCGCTGATCGCCCGGGTCATCCACACCGACCACGTACGACAGAGGACCAACAGCGCATCAACACGTTCTCGAAGCTGAACACCCGTCTACGAGGGATCGAAGGTAAACTAGAGGCACTCAAGGTGAGCACGACGACGTTCTTTGCGCATCTCTCGCAGCGCCGCTCAACCCCTCGACAGCAGGAAAAAGAAGCCCTCGACGATCTCGCGACCGAGCTCGAGCTCGCTGACGAGGACCAGATTGTACTGTTCGTTCTTCGACCTCCACCAGTCCGCAGCCCGCTCATCCTCGCATTCAGGTATAAAATCGGCGAATGCTTTCTCCACCTACGCCAGCCCCGAGCAATCAAACGACACGAAAGGGAACTAGCTAACATCGACGCTGAGCTCTCCGACCTTTCCGCCCTCGCAGAAGAGTGCGAAAAGGGGATGAACGAGCTGAAGGTCGTCCTGTATGCCAAGTTTGGCCGTGCTATCAACCTCGATGAGTAGACGCTCTGAATGTGTACATTACGGTAGACATCCCCTAAGATTACGAATCGAAAAATCGCCTTGTGATATCATCGTGGTCATTATAGGAGTAACGATCAACGCATTCAAGGAACCTTACAAGCCATCGTCCGCATCCACCAGATCCAATAGCGACCCCTTTGGCTGTTTCGCCTCGTCCCCCACAAACGCTAGCAAACTCTCAAACATTTCCGTGCGCTGGCTGAAGCGTTCTGCAGACACCGGCTTTTTGCCTTCCGCACGCACCCTCGTCTCCTCAGGGTCCTCATCCATTTGCAATACAGTCCGATTTCGTTTCGCTGGGGTCGACGAGCGAGTAATGGACTCTGCAGGTGTATGTGAGGCGTGCTGTGCGTCGTCGTCCTCCCCGTCGATCACGTTCGTCCACACTTCGTCTGGCGTGTTCGGCCGCGAACGCTTCTTTGGGGGCTCCTCCCGTTCCCGTTCAGGAGTACCGCGTGCTGGTGTAGTCGAGTCCCCCGTGGGTATCAACACACTTGGAGATAACAAATGTGCTAAAAGTGACCGGAACACGCTCGCCTCTTCTGAGTTGGTATGATCGACGACCTCTGAGACCTCAGTTTGCAGGTAACGCAACGCCTTCACCGCAGGTTGCTCTTCGCACATCTCGCGGAACCTATGCCAACGTCGGATATTTTGAGTGAGATCCTCTTTCGACGTCAGGGGATCCCTACCGTTGTCTCCGAATGAGATGTTTGGCTTGCCGTATGACCTCTCCTGGCGCAGCCCTAAACCGCCGCATGAGGGGAGCCCCATGATACAGCAAGTCACTTACCTGACGAGATCCATCACCCAGAAATCATCCAACCTCGTCTCCCTCAGCTCTGATTTCGGTCTCTCCTCTCCGCCTGAGCCACCTTCTGTCCCATTCCCGGACCCAGAGCTGTCCCCGACGCTGGCACCACCCTCGGCCTCCCCTCCACCAATACTCCCGCCCGTCCCTGCGCTCGTTCCACCCTCTGCGCTCGTTGCCTCACTCACCTTCCGTTCGTCAGTAACCCCTCTCCCTTCGCCCGCATTCCCACCATGCATATACACCTTCTTCGTCCGTTCGTCATACACCACTTGATGTGCATACCTCGGTAACGGCACCGACGACTCGCTCCGTCCTGCGTCACCCGGTCCAAGTCCGCCGCTCTTGCCCCCTCCGTGGACGTGCCCCCATTCCCCCTCGCTACCGCCCAGCGTCTCGGGGACGACTTCGGGCAAGATCTGCGTCCACCGCCCCGGTTGAGAGGGATTCGAATATTGATAGACCCAGTTTGGCGCGTCCGATCGGAGCACGGTCAACGCGGAAGACTGCTGTGCCCGCGTCAGCCCAAAAAACCTACGCCGGCGCGTTAGCACGCACGCCCCCGGGATGAACAGGAAACACCCACACGTAGACTTCCTTCAGCTTTGGGTCGACCACCGCCCGCTGCGTGAAACACGCGTCCGGGCCCCCGCTCGCACTAAAGTTGCTAAAGAGCTCCGACACGGCGTTGCTTGCGATGTCGTACGCGTACATGTCCGACGGGTATCTGTCGTCGCGTTGACCCGCAAAGATGAAGAGCGTGTGCGTGTGCGGGTCGAGGACCATGGAGTGTCCGAAGCGGGGTAGCAGGGCTGGTTGCGATGTCGGAGACGACGGAGATTGGACGGGCCTGGCGCACGGAAAGGTTCAGCGTTCGTCTCTATCGACGAACAAGGACTCACTGGAGTAATTTCCACTTGCTCGTCCGAACGCTATAGCTATACAACCCCGAATATTTCGGAGAATCCCAATCCCCATCGACGACGCGACCCCCAGAGACGTACAGCACCTGCGCATCGCAGTCCATCACCATCTGATGATCGAAGATCAGCGGTGGACCGCCCGAGCTCTGGGAGGGCGTCTCAGTCGACATGACGGTTACAAAACGAATGACGGGACACGCTCACCGCCGTGTCGAACGACAGTAAATCCCACTTTCCCCCATCCAAGCCCCTCGTATGGTACCTATAAAACTCGGAACAATACGTCGCTCTCGACCCAGCTCGCTCTCCAGCCCGCCTCAACGCTTCCTCGTCCTCGGGCCTCGGGGGCATGGCTTCCCCATCACCCAACCTCCCCAGCAAGTAAATACACCCCGATTTGGTATCAAACACCATTTTGTGACAACTTCGGGCAATCGGCCCGTTCTTCTCGAGCGCGGCATTGTGACTGATGACATGCCACCGTTCGGTGCGGATATCGTACATCCAAAAATCGTCGAGAGATTTATACCCGTCCCAACCCCCGAAGAGATAGATATGCCCGTTGTCAGGATCGATGCACATTGCGTGACCACCACGTTTCGATGGTGCGTCGCCATCGGCGTCGACCCCGTGAAGACGCCGCCACTGAGCATGTGGTTGGCAAGATTGAAGATAGGATTGGAACAGACCGGAAGACGATGCTTGTGTAAGAAGTGCCTCGGCGTCGTCCCAGTTTCCTTGGAGAACAAGGGAAGTGTGTAACGACGTCACGATAGGATGCTCAAATTGGACCTGAGTGCGGGAGAGGATAGATTGGTAGGGTGTCAACAACCGTCGTTCGCGGAGATGCTTGAGAATTTGTCGGAGGACAACCGTTTCGCGATGCTATATACACGACCATGAGACCAACGTTCCAAGAGGGCCTATGCACTGCGGGGAACGGGGGGTGTACACAGCGCTGGGAAAAACTCACCTCGTCATAATGCACACGTATACGCTCCACATACGAGGGTTCCGTAATACCTGAGACAGATACATGCCAAATAGAAATGTGATAGCTCTGCCCGTGTGCCCTGCACACACCACGGAAACCAATTCGGTCAAGACGACGACGACACAACAATTCCACTCACGAAAGCGGCATAATTTTGATGAACCGTGTGGGGAACGGCACGCCGTCCTTATTCACGTTTTTGATCGAAAACGTTTCTGCGATAGAGTCGTCTCGGAGGCTCGCATGCAGGACTTGAGTCATGTGGTCTGGGTTGAGGCCCACGTAGAGTTTGAACTCTTTCATGTTGCAAGGATGCTCTGGGAGAACAGACACATGACACGTGTAATGACAGAAAGTGCGAGCGGAACGTACTTCTCTGGAACTGTAGAAAACGGGGAGCGGACGCACAGTCGAGTAAGCGCCAACACGGACATCTTATCATATCGTCACCTGCGCACCTTGCCAAACGTGATGCTTTCTAAAGTCAAACACATCCCCACACGTGTCAGCAAACTATCCCATATACCGCAGCAATGCCCCGCGCAACACGAAGAGGGCGTGCTCTCGAGAAAGAAGGACACTCAACTGACGACACCCAACGTTTCTAGACGAAGCAAAATCCACTGCTTCATACTTGGCGGGGGCTGCGCTCCACTCCATCGGCTCGATTGGTCTTGCGGTCGGTCGACGAGAATGTTTTCGGCGACGTAGTGCCCACTGTGTTCTGAGCAACCAGCTATGGTGTATGCAATGGGTTCTGCCGCCGGAGGTGGTGTTGAGTTGGCAGGGGCAGATACGGACATGGAGATATGATACCAAGCGAGTTCGTAAGCCATCAATTCCCTTTTTGGTGTTAGTCAACCTTTCATCCGAACCATCGTCAGTAGAGTCATTATAACCAGGGTTCTGCCTCAAAGTCGGTGTTGTCGTTGGGGGTCAAACGTGCGACGTCATCTGTGAGGTATGTTCAACACTCGGCAGGAACTGAGTCCGCCAAGCTAGGCTCCGCGGGTTGCCAATTTTCGGATCAATAGTAATTCACTCTCGCACATGCATCACTGGCACTGCAGTCGTGTCAGCGCAGCAGTCAGTTTAGATATGCAGCTAGATCAGATTTGGGTTCCTTGTATACTACCGCCAGGACCTTCCCGTCGGACACCATCCGACGGCTAGAAGTAGTACGTGACAGCGATTCCCCACTTGATGCAGCACTACTGAAATCAAAATTTGAGCGACGCACATGGGCGAGGTACAGATTTCCCGTATTAGCAGTTCGAGAAACCTATAGGCCTGACTCTTCTTAGCCCACCTTTGGAACATTCAACGCTTCTCACCGCGCTTCAATTAGGACTACGGACTGTAGTGAAGGATCTCGAGATCGCTTTCCAGCCCCTTACTCGAAGGACAGCCACTTGCGGTCTTGCACCAATACGTGTAAGGTTTGCATCCCAGAGCCAGAGGGCAGCAGCGCTGGGGCTCCTGGTCCGGGAGTTCATTAGGTTGCTCAGACCCGCGTGGAGGCACGGCTAACAGAACTGGTTGATAGCGACCAGCGTCAATGTGCACTGCAGCAAGGGTAAACAATGAGCAGTTCCTCGATGGAGAAAACTCGGCGCTCCAAAGCTGTGTCCGGAATCCCCGCCTACCCTGTTACGTCTATTCGCGCCCGCACACAAAGCAGTCCGTCCCCCTTCCGCGTCAGGAGACTCATGAAAACGCCTCATGTCAAGATGGGATCTGACCCTGGTTGCGAATCTTAGAACCGCCGAACAGCTGTGCTCAGCTTGTAGGCACTAAGGTACCTGCATAATAATCTGGAGTGCCGAGCCATTCCAGCGGTCTCAGCACAGACAGATTGTCGCTCGTAATACACGCCGCCAGTAGACTGCCACGAATTAAAAATCTCTATTGTCAATAGATACATTGCATCCGGCTACTAGACCATTCAACCCCATATAGCCCGTGGCAGGACCCCTGTCATGCTACCACTCACTGTAAAGCGTATTCCATTTACTGTAAGTAGGAAAAGGTGTGAAGCGAATACGGTACTACTACTTCTTTCAATTGATCAGTGAAAGCGAATATCTGAACCTAACATAGAAATGGCCTCATTATCTCCGAGTTGAATTCTGCTGCAATGCAGGGTTGCATCTATGTACATACGACGTTATAGTGGCCGTCGATACATTGCCGCTGCAGGGGTGCCCGTTTGGTCACCACCTTTCACGTTCTTGGGGGGTTTGAACACGCAGTGACTACGGCTTTTTTCCTCCCCAGCTCGGGTTCCAAGGTCCGATTGAACCTTCAAGGACGAGTGCAAAGTCTCCCTTGCGGCCGTTCAGTCATGTCCAACGACCTCGTGAAATCGGCGTGGGCACCGGGATTGATTGGTGAGTGACTTCCCTCCCAATTGCCATCGCCGAAAGAACAATGTTATGCGTCAGGACTATGTATCTCGGGTTTGTGCGTACGACCGTTTCCACCTTGTGTTCGCAGATTGACCGTCGAACAGAATGTACGGTGTTTCTTTGGGACAATCGGCACACTACGTGTGGTCCTTTCCGAAAGATCCCATCTTCATCAAGTCGTTGGTGTGTCCTGCTCGAGTATCCCTCCTGATCTTAGACTAATGATACAGCAGGTTCTTTTGGTCTTGTCAGTCTCTCCAGTTCAAGTTGATATCTTCAAGTCGTATAGATTGACCTTCTTTTCTAGCATCGCAGATGCTCTTCATCTGATCGGGGTCACCGAGTTCTACTGGAACATGCTCGTGCTATGCCACCGCCGGAGCGACGATCCAATGTGCGCAACGTACCTACCATGGTAAGTGGGTCTCCGACGACTCCATTCAATACTAATTTGGCATATTTGTAGGGGTTCTTATGTAGGCATTCAATTCCACGTAATTCGATGAAATAATTTTTACCTGGACTTGAAGCTTACCATTCCTATGAATGTGAGCTTCCGTTTAACAGGGCAAGGATACCCAGATTCACTCGAAAGCCCTCAGTACGTGATCAACTTTTCCGTACAAAGGTTTGTACGCTCGTCAGTCCGTCCATTCGTTCTCCTTAAACACATTCCTCAGTTTCTATTGCCATCGAATCTGGATAAGCAAGTCGCTTTCTAGAGGGGGAAGCAGTCACATGCTGACCAGATCTCGATAGTCACTCGGAATAAACGAAGCGTTACTGTTGCCATTGTAGGTCGTCCGTTATTCTCATACGACATTGCTCCTAGCAATAGATAGTTTATGCTAGCAGTCTTACAACTCGGTGAGCAATTATCATGTTGCACGTAGACTGTCATGACGTGTCCCAGGGCTCGGCACTTGTTGGTGTCTCTATTCTCTCTGCCCACTTTATGGCTGACTTCCGGGCTCTGCTCAGTTGCCTCCGTACAGACGTTTGTGTATTCACATACTCCTCCCGGTAGATTCTAACCGCTTGTCGTGCAAGCATCAAGCATGGGACCATAGACTTCATCTATACGACGCCTGTAAGAAGTCTGTTCCTTGACAGCATGGACTGATCTATCACTTCTTTCCTGCTAGCTTGTCCCCTTCGCAGCAGCTGTGAGCACGGTGTGCGACGTCACGATCACGACCACCATTTTCAAGCATCTGTGGCGGTCGGAGCTCCGGAGCAGAACGAACGTCATCCGCGACCTCGTGCTCGTCTTCATCAACATGGGTGCCCTGACCTGGCAAGTTCCACGACCGGTTCTGGGATCCGCCGCTCACGTTCCGATCTCGTTCAGCTTGATATCTATCATGACCGCCGTGGTAGTAAGTGACGTGTCGTCTCGAAACACTTGGGGGTCGACCCGCATCGCAGTTTCTCGTGCAAGGTGATCGCTATTGGGTAGGCGCGCCAGCCGTCGTCCTCAGCCGATGTAAGCCGCTTCGTCGTGCGCGTCCACCACGAGCTGACGATACGTAGGCTATGCGAACTCACTTCTCGCCGTGTAAGACCGTCGCGTGCTGTCCGCACGCGGTATACTGATACCATGCATGCTCAGGCTGAACGCAAGACGAACGATCCGCGAACGTGAGCTGAGACAGTACAGTTACGCGATCGAGATACCTACGCTCTCGACCATCATTTGATTCCGCCTGACGATGCCTGTTCACATCCTTTTGGACCAACTACGTCGCTCCTTAGTCGTTTACGGTTTACAGTACGGTGCATCGAAATACTGTTTTGATGCAGTGTTGCAGCAGGAGTGGCGCCGCATGAGTTCTGCGCTCAAGGTCGCTGATCGGTGTGCTCGATGGCGAGGGATTCGAGTATTGGTAGACCCAGTTTGGATGTCCGATCGGCGCACGGCCAGTGCAGAAGACTACTACGCCCGCGTAAGCCCACAAAACCTACACCAGCGCATCAGCACGCATGCCTTCGGAATGACTCCTTTCAGCTTTGGGCCGATCACAACCCTCTGCGTAAAACACGCGTCCGGGCCCCCACTCACACTAAAGTTGAAAGGGTTCTGACACGGAGCAATCCCACGAGAGGATCTGCGTGCTTGATGCGAGTGGACGGTGTGCACAGAAGCGAACTGGAAGCCTTGGAGGGCGAAACCTCGCACGTTCGTGCCATCGGAATCGGAAGGGAGCTTTCATATGGGGGTGTGCTTGGATGGGACGCTCTCTAGGATTGCTGCGCCCTTGGGGGGCGCAGACGCCAGCGCGCTGGGCAAGGGTGGAAGAAGCCAGAGCGGTGCGAACGGGGAGCTGCGGAAGGTCCGCCAGAGGTACTTCTGGGATATTTCCGTGGTCGGGTTGGTACTGATAAAAAAAGGGTGAGTCTGAGGAAAGACGGAGAGGAGACAGATCATGAGTGATTGGAGCTTCGAATGAAATTCTGAATGTCGTTTGTTGGCGCTGGCCACCCATCTTGCGACTTTGGCCGCGTCACCCTTGTCGTCCACCTCTACTTGGATCCTGATACCGTATATGGGGCTACGTTTCCAGGTTGACTGCAAGCGGCAACGAGAGGTACGGCTAGCGATGTAGCCCATCGAACCCCGTGTCCATTCCTTTGGTGGTTGCGGTGTAGTAGGTACGAGCAACGGATTGGCATCCTCGGTAGTGGAGGGGGTAACCGGCGGAGATGCAGGATCCTACAATCGCCTCGGATCATTCTCGTCAAATCCAGCTAAGTCGACGCAGGAAGCAACCAGTTTGTGGTTCAACACACTCGGCACGATACCGGTGTACTCCGAAGGGGAGACACTACATGTTGGGAGGGCATGAGTGACGGTAGGCTGGAAGGCGAAATGGAAGTTGCGAAAGGTGTCTCGGCAAGGAGCGTGGAGCTTGTGACTCGTGAGTGATGCGAGGAGAAGTCGGTGATCGATGGGGGTACGATTCTGCATCGCTTTTGTGTTGGTTCATCGTCCGAATGATCATGGACGCTGGGGAAGACATCAGTAAGAGATGTGTAAAGGGAGATGATGGTGGAAGAGTGTTTGTCGAACTCACTTTTATGTATCAGCCTACGCCTTGTCCACACCCATTCTGTACTGACGCGCGACCCCCAAAAACCATCAGATGATTTACTAGGGGTGCTCGCCAGAATCGTTGTCTTAGCCAACCATTGCCACGTTCCAGCGGCTTTGCAAGGGATGCAGCACCGTCTGTGTCCTCAGGCTGCCGATCGTATGTCCTTTCGTGCGTCGTTTTATGCTAGGGTATTTCGCCCCACGTAGGTAAAACTTGATCCAGCATCATGATATATTAGAGTCCTTATGATACAGGAATTCCCCCCTTCGATACACAGAGAAGACGGGCATAGTACACGAAATCACACGACGTCTTAGGGATAACGTTGAGGTAACGGTAACTTGTGAATTACTGCGCATGACGTTCAGAAGGCATCGAGGAAAAGAGGCAAAGGAGAACGCACCAGCACCAGTGTTATTGGTCCCACCATTGTGGAGGGTTGCCCCGTCAACGTTGGAACCATTGATTTCCAGGCAGTTGATCTTCGTGACGCGGTCTTCGTTTGCTCTTAATCCCTGCTGGTCGTTCGCCTGCCCAGGTAAGTCTTTTGCAATAAGATATGACCTGACTTACTTCTTGAGGAAAGTCCACGATGGACGGCACCATGGCAGGATCGAGAAATGCTAGGCCAGGTGAGTGGGGTGAATGAGATCTTGATGCCCTGGCGGACTGCGGCGAAGGAAGAGGCGACCCCCTGAAGGAGTGAGGGCGACGAGACCCAAGCGTCTCCGAAATACTGGACGCTGACACTCGTCTCATTTGTGGCGAGGGCGAGGGCGAGATCCTCCCGGGTTGGATACCATAGTAAAGGTCACTCATCCCGTCACCCGTCGGTCCTGACAGCTCGTGAGCATAACGGAAGGAGAGAAACGGGAACTGTTTACTAAATTGCGTACTCATTGGCTCGTTCGTGTTGAACCTGAAGTCTGAACCATCTTGGAATGAAGGATCCACGTTAAATTCTGGGACCTCCGAGACAGAGCACCGCATATTGAGTGGTGATGTCACTATCTCCGTTGCTGGCTTGGATGTATCGTCCACCGGGAGCCGTCCATCTGTCATCCTCCCGCCCATCGAGTTAGAGGATGAACCGTACAGACCACTCCTTCCGGTGAGAGTGCTCCTCCGCCTTTCGTTGATCTCATCCTTCCCAAGGTGGTCAGAGCGATGGCTGTAAACGGTGTTGTGAACCAATCAACCCACTTTGACGCGCTTGCGGAGCGCTTCCGCACTCTTGAAGCACTGCTGCGCCTGCGGTGAAGGTAAACCGATCAGATTCCTCAAGCTGTAGATCGAAGAGGTTGACGCTGAGTCGTCTGTCTCTTTGATACGCATCCTCAGTCTATAAACAAATTGTCCTCATCAGTATCATGGATGACGCTCTTATGAGAGAGTGTGCCTACGACTTTTCCTCCGCCACGAAATGCTTGCGCTCTGTTTCGAACAGCGCACAATGGGGTCGAGCATAGTCGTCTTGAATGATCTGAAGGACATCGTCCAGGACGTCCTCGGCTTGTTTGGAGACGGACGGCGAAAACATGATTAGATGGCACCGTTCAAGTTGAGAGATGGAGAGAGAAACGATAAGATTGATGTCAGTTCGCCGCGAGGCGAGGGCAATTTATTCATCTCATGCTTATTCTATAGCCGGGCGATGTTGGAATCCGCGTGTACTGTCGTACACACATGCCGTGGCACCTCACAACCGAAAACAAGGAAGTTTCCAAAACACAATAAGGAGGAAGGGCGTGAGGTGTTGGCACGTCGATGGGGACCTACAGAGATCAACAAATAAATATAATGACACATGCAGTGCTTTTCCACTTCTTGCCCATTCGAGGATCACCAGCACCAATCTCGATTCTTGATCAAAATGACATCTCAAGGATTGACAAGCTTGACCTATCGCGAAGAGTCGTCGAGGAACTTCTGTGAGAGCAGTGAGCTCGGAGTTATTGTCAACAAGGAGTCGTCGTGAACTGGGCTTTCGCCGTGACTGGATGCCGGTGTCCAAGTCGGTTAGCGCTAAAGGCATATATAACCAAGAATTTTTTACCCTACGATATTGTGCTTGTTTGAGGATCCTAGTACGTTCGCTTTCACTCTGATAGCATAGGAAGAAACGGGCTGTGCGCACAGAATACATTCATCTAACAGTTACTGTACACAGAGCTCTCTAGTCAAAAGAAGCTACAGGAAAGAAACTGGGAAGCCTAATTTAAATACCGTGAGACGGGCGACAGTGATGGTAACATCTTGTGAACGACTGTACATTGGGTTTTTTAGCAACCAGGAAAGCTCGATGGAGCTTACGACCTCGTCCCAGCCAATCACGGAACTCAGGCTCACTTCCAATGGCTTTGCAGGGGGTCCGGCACGATCTGTGCCTGTTCGATCGTATGTTCTTTGCCATTATGTTATGCTCGGGCACTTCGCACCACGTACATCACGAAAAGTGTCGAACTGGTGGCAATATGTCCCAGCCTGACTCATGTGGTGGTGGTGCATAAATCTATACTAGGCGTTCACTGGCTTCAAGGCTTTGCCTTGTTGTAAGGTCAGAATTTTTTTTTGGTTTGTAACAGTTTATTCAAGTACAAATGTATGTATAGTACAAATCATATTTGCAAGTTTCTAAATACTTCATTCCAAACTACAATTGTAACTTTGGTAGAATGATTATTGTCAGGATCAGAAGGAAAGAGAACT